>PITA01006082.1:0-103753 GCA_004023965.1 Spilogale gracilis | reverse complement strand
GAAAGAAGTTGCTGTGGCCGATGTCAAAGAGGTTACTGCCTATGTTCTCTTCCAGGATTTTGATGGATTCCTGCCTCATGTTGAGGTCTTTCATCCATTTCGAGTTTGCCTTTGTGTGTGGTGTAAGAGAATGGTCTAGTTTCATTCTTCTATATGTAGCTGTCCAATTTTCCCAGCACCATTTATTGAAGAGACTGTCTTTTTTCCACTGGATATTTTATCCTGCTTTGTCAAAGATGATTTGACCATAGATTTGTGGGTCCATATGTGGGCTCTCCACTCTGTTCCATTGGTCTATTTCTCTGTTTTTGTGCCAGTACCATGCTGTCTTGGTAATCACAGCTTTGTAATAAAGCCTGAAGTCAGGTTGCCCCCAGCTTGCTTTTCTTCTTCAGCAATTCCTTAGCGATTCAGGGTCTTTTTTGGTTCCATATAAATTTTAGGATTGTTTGTTCTAACGTTTTGAAGATTGTTGGTGGAATTTTTATCGGAATGGCATTGAAAGTATAGATTGCTCTGGGAAGTATAGACATTTTGACAATGCTTATTCTTCCGATCCATGAGCATGGAATGTTCTTCCATCTTTTTGTGTCTTCTTCAATTTCTTTCATGAGTGTTCTGTAGTTCCTCGAGTACAGATCCTTGACTTCTTTGGTTAGGTTTATTCCTAAGTATCTTACAGTTTTTGGTGCTATAGTAAACAGAATCGATTCTCTGATTTCCCTTTCTATTTTTTTGTTGTTAGTGTATAAGAACTAAATCATTTCTTTTCAGTTAGTTTTTCTGCCAGCCCAACCATAGGTTTCCGTCTAAGCCATGAGTGTTAGAAAATGGACCGTGAGTAAGGCAAATGATGGATGATAGGATACAGTGGTTAGAACTCAAGAAAGATTGTAAGTTCTCTTTTTGACCTTGCTTTAGATAAATCATTCTAAGACATTTAGGGAACCATTGGCCCCTTTTGAAGAGTCTGGTGAAAACTGGAATTACACAGATTCTCTTCCTGGAAAAATGGGTACTCATGCAATAATTTCCATGCAGTTTTATGAGGTTTATGACCCTCCCCAATCACACACATTTTTGAGGCAGGGTTAGGAAGGTTGCTTTGGTTTAGTAGGTGCTCCTGGAATATGTGGCTTAGGATGTCCTCTGCTAAGCAGAGTTGAGAGTTACCTAGGAAACTCTTTGCAGGCAGTGCCTGCCCCTCCCTACTCCCCCCCCCCAGGGCTTCTTGTTGTTTTCCATAATTCTGGAGAAGAATTCTAACTTTGTGAGAAGTTTGGATTACTCTGTCTTCCTATTTAACATTTGACATTGTTACACTTCTTTCTAAAGAAATAGCAGACATCACCAGCCAGATTCTCTTGAATCTGGTCCTTTCCTAGCTTATGTGGGCTCCTGGTTATGCTAGGTTCACAGAGGGTGCTTTGTTGCTTATCTCTGGCAAACATTAACTCATATTTCTATTACTCTGGAGAGGGTCTGGGTCATGGGAGAAAAAGCATATGCCTTAGTTACTCTTCTCTCTGTTCTCCTAAACCCACCAGACAGACCTTGGTTCTCACCACTATCCTTCTGGTCTAGAACCTTGCTGAGGATCCCATAACACTTTGCCTCTCCTCTAGATACTGCTTTTTCAGTTTTGTGACAATGTCTTAGAGCTTGAGTTTTATTATGCCTTTGGTATTTTCTGAATATTTGGCATTTTATGAATATTTGTCTCTTGGATATACCTCTAACATTGCATTTCTTATATGATATTAGAATTACACATTGATTTGCCTGATTCACTCCCTAGACTAAAAGTCCCTTAGAGTCAGGAACCCTACATTTTTTTCATTGTACCCACAGTGACTGGAACTCTGCCTGAAACATATATATGCTCAATAAATATTTGTTGAACTGAATTGGGTAGTGTTTAGATACCCAAGGTAATAACCTAAGGAAAGATTTAAAAATTGCTTAAAACTCTAGGAATTTTTCATGGTCAGTCCATCTACCTCAGATATACAACATAGTATTGGGATCCATAAGGAGTTTATGCTGCCTCATTTCCATGGGAGGGGTGTTGTGTGTATGATGTTCTCAGATCTTTCTTGGCTACTACAATTATTTAAAGGTAATACCAAAGCAAGTCTTTATTTTCTCAAGTAATGTCTCCATGTCTGTGTCCCTTCAACACTCCTTCATATTTGTTTATTTCTCTGATATATCTTAATGTCTCATCTCTGCCTCTTTCCCATTCGGTTCATATATCCTAGGATAGGCTGGACAGCAGTTGCTCTCAGTAGCAACTATACAACCAGCTCAGGACCAAGGACAGCAGCATACATGCCCTTGAAGTGGAAGGAGATGCTTTTGTTTGCTGGCGTTTACTCAATAATATGACCTCCAGGTGTACTTTTCTCACCTGTTAGGCTGCACTTGCAATTCTGCCATCCTGGTTATTACTTTGGCTCTAGATGTTCTGTGTCTTTGGTGAACCTGTGCACAGTCTACGCCCACTCTGTCATTGCTTCCACTGATGGGTAGTAAGACTAGGGCAATCACGGCACAGCTGTGGAGTCAGACCGTGTGGAGGTAGGAATGGAGAGAACCTCTTGGGTAGGGTAAGAGGGACCGCTTTAGGAGCTGCCTATGAAGGTCTCCTGCTCAGGGCTCTGCAGTCAGCTTTTGCTGCTTTACTGCTACCTGCAATTTCCAGCCATGCAGAGCGGGGTGGAGTGAGGGGTTAGTGGGGAGGTATAGCACCATTTCATGTTTGCATGCCCGCTGTTCCACAGCGACAGAGGCCAAATCTGGATTTTCAAACCAACAATTTCATCTTTAGCCTGAAGTCATGCCCTGATCAAATTAAAATTAATTAAAATTCAAATACACGCACTGAGGAAGAGGGAGGGGAACTGAGAATGAGGGTCCCAAGGACTGAGCCTTCTATATGTCTGAACCACAGGACATACCTTCTGCCTTCCCCTCTGAGGATCTCTGTAACTCTCTCTAAATATATCATGTAAGCAAATGTACCACTAATGTTCAACAGTTGACTCATATTCATCACTAATTCATCACTGGCTAATGTTCTGTGTTACTTTGAGGACCCCTGTAAGAGTAATACTCAGTGTAACAAAAAGACAATAAATCTACCCCCATCACCACCATCCATGAGGTATGAGCACTTTAAATAACCTGGTCAGTTAGCAAAGAATCTTTTTTTTAAAAAAGTGATGGTCAGATATAATCACTTCTGAAGGGGCCATTTTCTTATATCTAGAAAACACTGAATGTTGTCAGGTTTTCCGGGGAAGGAGGGAGTGAGGGAGGGTGAGTGAGTGAGCCTGTGTGTGTTGCAGCTGAGGTCTCAACTCAGCTAATAGTAAATCTTGTGAAGAATAAACAGAAACAGTTTGCTCATTAGCTGGGCTTAGAGAGGTGTTCCCCACATGTTTAAAGTGCTAATTATTAGTGATCTTTAATGCAGCTAATTTAGCAACGGTGTTACAAATTTCTGCTCTTCAACAGTAGCCTATTGGCCAGGACTTTATAACTAATATTGACTTTAGAAAGTTAATATTGAAATTGGCCACAATTAGAGTTTGTGTGGAAGCCTGAGAGAAAGATGAAGATGGGGGTAGAAATAGGCAGGCTGAAGGTCTAGGGGAGGAAGAGGCACAGCAGCCAGTGGGTGCTGTTGGTTTGGAGGGCACCTTGGCACTGTGGGGGAATAAGGATCTGTCCTGGGTAGCTCCTAAGCTTAGAGATAAGCATCCAGCCCCGCCCTCTGGAGCTTAGGGTCTGTAGAGGGATCCAGATGGAGCAACGGGAAGATGGCACAACAGTGAGGGGCCTGCCATGTGGCATACAGAGAAGGAGGAGCCAACCCAATTTGGGCAGGGGAGGAGGCACTGGGGAGGACACTCTGGACAAGGTATAGGGCTCACCAGAGTGCAGGGCAGGAAACCGACATTGTGGGGAGTAACTGACAAGTGTGTGTCAGGCTTCAGAGAAAGTAGGTATTGCTCTCCCTGGTGGAATGACTGAGCATTCTGGCTCCTGTCACCTCAAGTCCCTGACTGCTATGGCACATTGCATGAGACCTAGGCAGCTGGCTTGGAAAAGCTTAGTGTTTAGCATGTGCCAAAAGAGGAGCCCCCGTTTTCGTTTTCCCCCCTCTCCCTTTTTGCATTGAAATCAGGTTAGCTGAGGTTTGTGAACATCCTTCTCTTAGAAGTGCCAGGGAGGAGCTGAGCTCTGCTAGGAGAGAGGGAGAATGGTGCTTATGCTGCTGGGGCTGGTTTGACACTTGCAGGTGTCCCTGGCGAGGGACGGTGGCTTCCAGCAGCCGGCCTCCCTGTGGGAGGATAGATCTGCAGGTGGGGGAGAGGCAGGTGGAGCTTTATGCCATGCTGTGTGTTCTGTTGCTGACACAAAGCTGCCCAGTCTTCTTCTCTGCCAGATTTATTCCTTCCTGTCAACGCACACTTCCTGCCTCAGTGGCAGTTGTTTTAACTAGAGCTTCAAGGAGCGTATTTATAGTCGCTCGCTGGAGGAGTTTTCCAGCAGCCAGTTTCCTCAATAGCTTATTAGCATCTGTAAAGAGGAGACAAGACATTCACCTCCATCTGCCTGTGTGTCTTTCTCAACAGCTCTTTCTCCCTTGCTCTTACCCATTTTCCCTCATTCTTGCCACCTCTCTCTCCTTGTCTTGTGTTAATAAGGAAAGAGGTGAAGGAGAGAAGGAATCGTGAGGGGGAATGGAGACCCTTTCCAATCCCAGCTGTGCGGACAGTGTCTTCCGCCAGGGCTTTGCCCATCTAGTTCCTGTGCAGAAGGAACCACATCTTTAAGGCTCTTTCCTCTGTGATTCAGCTCCATGTTGCAGCTTCATGGGGTCCTACTTGCGGCAGTTCCCAGCAGGTACCTCACAAACAAGCATTATTCCTACTTCTCTTGGAGATTCAGGAGAAGATAAAAAGAGACAAAATTCCAGTGCCCCAGTCCTCATATTGTAGTCCCCACCTCAGTAAGGGTTACATATCTCAATCTCCCCCAGCTCCTCCCATAGTAGAATGTGATGTGGAGTTGCGGTCAGAGCCTACTGGTTCTGGCTCTGTTCTGAAGCCACAGCATTCCTTTTGGACCAGCCAGGTGCCACCAGCTCTGGCCTGTGCGGTCGTGCAGTCCATGCTCTCTGAGCTTCTGAAGGCTCTTGCAGCCACATCTTTGCTGATGCCTTCCCAGAAGCCTGCCCTGTTGAGATATGCAGGTTCAGAGTGCGATCAGAGAGCCCAGCTACCACCTCCACACCCTCCTTTCTATCACTCCCTAACCCAGCTTTACTGTTTAGCCTGTATGCTGTCCATCTCTGGCACATGGCCTGCTCTCCCCGTCTTCTCTGCCTTGGCATATGCTGCTTGCCACCAGGACACCATTCTGTGGCCCTACCCTTACTCGAACCCTGGTTCAAAGACCACCTCCTGGGGGAGCCATTCTAATAAATTGCTTCCTACTCACCACTTTCACTCTCTGTCTTCTTAAGATCTGTGCATGCTCAGTTTCAGTCCAGTATTTCTGGAGTCTCTTTTGCATGATAGGCACTGTGCTAAGTGTTGGCGTAGGGCAAAGAGTAAGACCTGGCCCCTACCCTTAGGGCAAAGGAATCCATTAATGGTGAGTAGAATGAAAACATAGAAATGACTTTTAGGAGAGATGGAGAGTACAAGGCACAGTCAGGGATGGCTCAACTGGACGACGAGAAGGTCAGGAAAACTGCACAGAAGAAATAATGGATTTGAGAGGGATAAAAGAGATGGAATTAGCAGAACCAAGCAACTGAACTGATATTTGGGGTGTAGGAGTGGGAGGAGTCTAGGAGGCCTCCCACATTTCTGTTTGGGTAAGTTAGTGGGTGATGGCACCAATAATCAGGATATAGGGAAAATGGGACATCCAGTCTGGGGGAGGGTGGGAGGGTCTTTATCAGAACCTCAGAATTGGAATTTGTTTTTCGTACAGAGTCTGGTAGCTTCCTGGTGTCAGGGGAAATGGGCATTAGGTATTTTGTTGGGCTGAAAACTCTCAGAGTCTCACCTCCAAGGAAGGTGATTGCTTTAGATGAGCACTGTGTTCTCATTAGGTATGGAGCTCTCTAGGGTGGGGACATCTCTTTCTTTTCTTTCTCATCCAGTATTGCCCAGTGTTCAGGGCTTTGTACCCGTGAGTGGGAGTGCAGGTACAATGAGGAGGCCAAACTGACTGGCTCCTTGTCTTCCAGGCCATCTCAGAGATGGCCTCTTGGTCTGTAAATGTGTATACAGTACTGAGAGCAGTTAGAGAAGGCAGGGCTCTGAGGGTTGGGGTAGTGAAGATCTGTTGTGAAATTAAGATATCTGATGCATGAGAGAGTGGTTTAAGCTACTAGATTTCTGAGTGGTTTGAACAGGTGTTATTCATAACCACTCCATCTACCAAAACACAAGACACGGCCCAGTCTTAGTCACTGGTGGGGAAACTCATCTATCTCTCCCATCGCCTTCTTACTCCAGAGCTGAATCTGGGTGATGGCTTCCAGGGCAGTGGCTGACTCTGGGAATGTTGGGCAGTGATGAGGGGTCTTCCCATGGTAGAGGTGGGAGGGGTAAAGAGCAGTACTAGATAAGATTAGAGAGGTTCTATTTAGACTAGACTAAAGGATGCTTTTATCTATCTCTGCCTCTGAGACAACTCTGGAATAGAAAGACGTATGATGATCTTCCACAGATGCACCATGCATATGAATCACTGGAGTTTCTTGTTAAAATGCAGGTTCTGATTCTGTAGGTCTGGGGTAGGGCCTAGATTTTGCACCTCTAGCAAGGTTCTAGTTGGTAGGGGAGGCTTGTTACTTTGAGTAGCAAGGCTTTAGGACTCACCTTTCCTTTGAGTTGCCTTGTGTTCTGTACAGGTGATATCCTGTCTCTGATAACAGCTCACTGTCCTATCTGCATACCTGTCTATCTCTGCCTGCAAGCCCTCTGGAGAGTTGGGTCCCTTGCTCATTTGTCCAAGTATTGCCATGCCTAACATAAGGCCTACCACACAATAGGTGCTCAATGAGGAATTGAGAGAAGAATGACTATGGGCGTAGGAAACAGTCCCAATTATACCCAAACTAAGGCTCAGCCTCATGAGCTCTTGGAACTCTCAACTGTAAACCAGATGTCTCCTGTGCAGCAGATCAGTGATTCGGGGCAACTGTGATCAAGCCTTCCATGCTGGATGCACAGGGATGGAGTGGACAAAGGAGGTGGAAACCTACCTGAGCATTGGTGGGTCAGCTCCACTCAAGTAATGAGATCATATTAAAATATTTACCCAGTAACTTCTCAGTAAGTGTACATTAAGAGGGAGTGGCAGAGAACCAAAAAGAAATAAAGAGCAATCTATGGGCGCCCTGGCAGCCTACACCTCCAAATGCTCAAAACTTAGCTGCTTGGGTCTTTGCTCGTTGAAATCAATGCTGCTTTCTAGAAGAGACTAGCATGGGGCACAAGGCACACAGCTGCCCTGGGATCCTCCTGGCCATTTGGGAATCAGGGAACAACAGGGCCTCTGACACCGGGGCAAGTCCTGCTCTTGCCACGTGGGGCCCTGCAGAGGCTGGGAGCCAGGGTCAGGGAGAGGGGCGCTTTCCCACATGGGGAAGGCTGACTAGGAAAAGGTCGAGGGGAACAGGCAGCAGCAGTGTAAGCACAACACATTTGGAGTGAGGAGGTGACCGAAGTGGGGCTTAGAGAAGTCCCATGCTGGAGATCCTGGGGAGGTAGTGCTGGTGATTTTTACTTCCCTAATAGATGCGGAGCATTTCAACTTTGCTAATTAACCGAACAGCAGGCTTGTAATTCTGACAGCAGCAGGACATAAATGGGGTGGGATTAGTGTTGAATGTCAGCGAAGCATGCCTTTGTCCTTAAGAGAAAGCAGGAAACTCACGTTGGGTCAGGTCCCTGAGGGTGTCCTCTGGTTCTTTCCCCCCGCCCCCTTCAGCAACTCCAAAGTGTACAGGGGCTTTTATTTCTTCTCAGGATTTCTTTACAGTTAGCAAGGGCCTACTGTTTCAACCGGCTTTTCTTTTGAAGAGGGAAGCTGATCTACGGTGGGTCTAGAGTTTGTAGAGTAATAGTGCTATTATCCAATATACTTTGTTCAGAGATAGCAAGTGCAGGTCAAGTCTGCATGCCTCCTCCAATGTATGTGTGCCTCACAGAAGTTCTTCCATCACTAGTCTTCTATTTTGGTGACTTGGGCTGTCTGTAAAATGGGGTGATGTGTCTTGGGCATCTGATCCTGAAGTCAGTTCCTGGTAAAGAATGCACTGGGAGGCCAGGAAAGAGTTGTTTTATTTTCCCAGAGCACACTGAACCTTGTTAGGGAGTTCTTTTCCAGTACTTTCTCTCAAAGCATATTGATCTGATAATATGAGGATCTTAAAGGCCAATAAATATGAAGAAAAGGTTTAAAAAGTCTCAGACTATCAGAGCTGAGTGGGACCTTGGAGATCATCTACACAGATGACCAGTCCTTGGTGTGACAGATGAGGCCACTGACCTTGTGTATGTCACTTGAGAAAGGGTTACCATTTCATTTATTTCTTTATCCTTTCATCAAATATTTATTGAACATTTTCTATGAGGCTGCCTAGACATGTACCTGATAGTGAAAACATGTTGCTATTTCATTGGTCCTGTTTGAGTTAGTGTTCAATGGACTTCTCCTTTATTATAGATCCTGACACTGGCATCACAGGGTCCTGAGGGAATTGATGTATAGGACCCTCAGTCAGTGCAAATAGGTTTTCTGCTCAAGGTCACCAACTTCTGAGCTGCTGGGCTAATTAGTTTAGCTCTACTTGGCTTTACATAATGCATATATTGTTGAAAAGTTGTTTGTAATTCAATTTTTGGCAAATGAAAAACTAATTCAAACCATTAAGGCAACTTCTATTTAAAGAGACCCTGGAGCAAATTCTCTTATAATGTGAAAAATCTTGTTGTTGTTGTTGGAAACGATTATTCCCTAGTTAAGGATTCTGTAAATCTAGACACTTGAGGTTTTCTTATGGTAGGCTTACAACCCGGGAGGTAGTTCAGTTGTGGTCTAAACCAGATGGGGGAAAACCCTGGCCTTGGAAGAGGAAGCCTTAGGAATCAGACCAGCCCAACCAAGATAACTGAAATGTATTGGTTTCAAGCCATTGCCTTTCTCTTGGCCCTGGAGTATGGAGGGGATAAGAAAGAGGTGGGGCATGACGAGTCAGGTGTGAAGGATGGAATTCAGAGCTCCTTCTTGCTCTCCCTCCACAGGTAGAAGCAATGAGGGGGTGGGATAGGAAATCTTTTGCTTCCATTATGATAAATTGCAACGTCTTCCTTAATGTCTGGGGACTTCGTGGAATTAGGGCCATCTTGTATACTTCAAGGGAGGTGGGGGGAGAGGAAGAGCACTGGGAAAAATTGGAACAGGTGTTTTGGAGAAGAGAGGGTTATGTCATTCTTGTCAGATCTCATTCGTTTGGGCCTTGCTCTTTTTGAACTTGTAAAAAATCTGGAAGCAGACTGCCAGGACTGAAGTTTAGGACTGAAGTTTAACTTTTCTTATTAAAATTTTTTCCTATAGAAATTAAGATGTATGTAGTGATATAGAGGAGAATGTTTTAGAACTTATGTATATAAAGGTGTATTTCACACACGAAAACAGGCTGTTTTAATGCAGAAGTATCATTTTACACAAACAACTCATGCCTCAGCTAAAGATGATCCTTGTCTAGTTGGTGAAGCCGGATAGGACTCTTTTCTGCCAAGGAAGCCGAAACATCTTACTGCCTGAATTTGAAAAAACAAAACAAAACAAAACCTATGTATCTATTCATAAATTCTTTAATAATTTATATGGATCCCAAGTGGTTTCTAGGAGTGAAATTTAATAGTTTTTCTGTGTTGGGACATAAGATCAGAGTGTAAAAATCTGAACAAACAATGCTTTTAGTTAGACTTTTTGTTTGTTTTATTTTTTTTTTTTGTCATGTTTCGTTTTTCTTCTTCTATTGCCCATGTTCTTCTCAAAGTGAGCCTTGTAGTGGGTTATTCCAGCATTAGGTACTGTGGGCCAGTAAATGGAAGCAACTGATGAATGAAAAGCTGTCTTCCTATAGTGAAAAAATGAAGAAGAAATAGGTGAAATGGTCAGAGACACTTTGGGAATTTGTTTGGTGTTACAGCATAACCTACGACCATGGAAGACTGACATCTCTTCTCCTTTTTGGTTGAGTGGGCAACTGGCTCATTCCCCCCCGCCCCCCCCCACCAGGGCAGTGATCTTAATCCTGGGCTGTTGCCAAAATTCCCAGGCGAGTCTCTTGAAGCCGTCAGGGTTTAGAGGTTGAGGCAGCCCTAAGTGGGGGCCATCTTCCCAGTAGGTTTCTCTGCAGATTGTCTGATTGGGACCACAAGGGAGTAAGTCATGTGGAGAAAGGCAGTAGAGTAGTTGCTGGTGACACAGAACCTCCTCTTTTCCCGTGTCCCTGTGTATGACGTCCCTAGTGGTGATCCGTGGCAGAGAATCCAGTTATGGCTCTCAGGGTGTGGGCTGGCTCTCCGTGAGAGTCTTTGTGGAGTGCTTGGGCCACAATGGGCCAACCTGTGGTTGTGTGTGTGCGTGCGTGTGCGCGCATGGGAGCTTCTCTTCCCACGTGCCTTGTGCTTACACTGTGCTGGGTTGTCCTTTGAGGCTATTGTTTTTCCTGGCACATCATTATTTTCCATTCTATGTGAGCCCCAGGTCTCTGCCTCCAACCCCCTAATAGGAAGTCAGCTGGACCCCAGAAGGGACTTTGCAGCTGAGAAGTGAAATTTAGGCAGAGAATGAATTGCTGAAGAGGGGTGTGCATTTCCTTCCCAGGAGATTGGTGTCTCCCCACCTCCTGTTGTGGACACGTGGGGGTAACATTGAGGGGGAGGAGGAAGAAGTATTATTGCATTCAGTTTTGCTTCCCACTTAGGGATATGGTGGTTTACTTTTATGGTTTGTACAATGAAAACTAAGAGTCACTGAGCCAGGTAGAGGAAAGGCAAAAACAATTATTTAGGGCATTGTGGTCCATTCTGATATTAATTAACCTGTTCCATTGGTGGTTTACTAAGTGCTTACCGTGTGCCAGATACCATGTTGGCCAAAGAGGTACAAAAGTGGCTTTTAAAAAGCCCCATCATCAAGTTGCCGATGGGAGCAGGGCTGTGGCCATTGCCTGCAAGGCATAGAGCTTTGTATGTGTGCTGAGGGTGACCCAGGCTGTTCTCTCCCTGGAAGGGACACCCTCATGGCTTGGCATCATGTGGAAGTGTCCTTTGTGTTGTGGACCTTCTCCCATCCCGTTGGTCCCATTGGGCTGGCCTGTAGCACCAGAACAAGGCACAACTGTGGTGTGTTATGGGGTTGGGTCGCTGAGGGAGGTACCCAGGGCTTTAGCCATCTGACCTCTTTCATCCCAATTCTTTCTGTTTTGTCATCCCACAGGGTCTTTTCGGAATGATGGTTTGAAAGCTTCTGATGTCCTTCCCATCCTAAAGGAAAAAGTGGCCTTCGTGTCTGGTGAGTGTCTGTGGAACTTTGCTCTGTAGGGGACCTGGACGAGTGTGTGCACACATGCATGTAGGCAGTCACTTTGTGGTGTGTGAGAGAGGTGGGGTGGGGTGGCACTCTGAGTGGCTGGCTATGTCCTTGCTCCAGAGGCAGACAGAAAGAGAAGACAGAGCCCTGATCCCAGCTGGGTGCTCTGGGGGATACTCACAACCATGGGTGGATGCCTCTCACCCCCCAGCCCCCGCACATACGCCTGACTCCCCACCCCTTCCCTGGCCAGTCAGGTTCCTCATGGGCCTATGAGATCCCTATGGGAGAAGGTCCAGTTGGAGGAGTCTGTTTACCTCACCCATTCCCAGAGGTTTTATTTGGGTTCATCTGTGAGTGGATCATAAATAGGAAAGGCTAATTTTTTCTGGCTCCTCTTTATCTCTCCTTCCTTGCAAAGGGAACTCAATTGAGTGTTTATATCTGTTTATTTATTTTTCTGAATAATGGCTTCCAAATATTTATTTCTGACTTTTCTCTCCAACCCATCTTATGTACCTGGAACTTTTAATGTCTGATTCAGGGGTCAGCAAACTATAACCTGTGAGCCAGCCACCTGTTTTTGTAAGTACAATTTGATTGGAACACAGTAATGTGCATTTGTTTAGGTAGTATTTGTGTCCTATTGCTCCTATAACAAGTTACTACAAATTTGGTAACATACACCAACAGAAATATATTCTCTAATGGTTCTGGAGGCCAGAAATCCAAAAGCAGTTTACTGGTCTCAAAGCAAGGTGTCAACAAGGCTGTGCTATTTCCAGAGGTTCTTAGGAGAGAACTCACCTCTTGCCTCTTCCAGCATCTGGTGGCTGCTGGCATTCCTTGGTTTGTGGCCATGGGAGGGGAGGGCAGAGTATGTGAGGGATATGGGAGGTACTGAATACACTCCCTGTTATTAGTAGTAGTATTAGTAGTGATACTAGTGTTGTTGTTGCTGTGAGATGACATTGACTGAGAAGCTCCCTTTCCACATTAGCATTAGGTGCTTGCATACCTTATCAGTTAGTGAGCCCCTGCCCCTAAAGATGCTGAAGCCCAGGCTGAACAGCCCCTTGACTGGACCCCCTGGCAGTGATTTTGGTATGGGTAGAGGTGTGGGTAAGACAATCTCCAAAGCCTTTGTACACTTGGATCAGAGTACTTGCTGAACACATAGGAGGACCCTGTGTGGAAATCCTGGGGGCCCCTGGACAGCGCTAGACCCCCTACTTCTGCTGCTGCCCATAGCCTGGCTCCAGGCTGTGGTGTACAGCCCTCTATTGTGTACTCTCTGCTCCCAAGTAGAGCCCAATCCAGTCTTTTCTATTTCCTTATGGTCCTGAGCCTCATTTAACCTGATGTCCTTCCTGTCCCCTGGGTATCCTGCTAAGCCGCCCATGTCTCCTGTGCCCAAACTTCCTCCGCTGGCTGTGATTTACTCACATTTTTTTTCCAGCTTGAGTGTCTTTTCTTCTTCCCAAGTCAGTTCCCACTTTGCCTCCTCTAGGAAAACTTTCTGGCTTTAACACAGAGTATCCAAACACCATCCTATTCTGCATCAGTTCAGGACATATGAGTACACATGCAGTAGGTATACTCTGACATGGGAACACTCTGACCCTTGTTTGATCATTCAGTTGGAGCCCTGAGGCTGGGCCCAGTCAGCCCTAGAAAAGACCTTCCCAACTATAAAGAGTTGTCCTAAGGGAACACACAAAATCAATGTGTCAGGAAGACAGTCCAGCATGAGACAAGTAGAAGTTTCCCAGAGCAGGAGCAAGGGGGCTAGGGGCGTGCAGTTCACTCTCTTGTACTGATGTGGGCTGAGCAGCCTGGGGTATGTCTTATTCATCTGTGCATGGTACGGGGAGCTTTTGGGCTTAGGGAACATTGTCTTTCCATGCCTGGGAAGGCTGCTGAGAATGCTAGGGAAATGGCTGGCTGCGTCTTAAAAAAAAACAAAGCAAAGCAAAGCAAAAACAGAAACAAGAAACAAACCAGTAAAGCCTCTTATATCATGAACTTTTAAAAGAAAAAATAAGAATAAAACAAAAGAAAGAAACCCAGAATTAAAGAATTCAGTGTCGCAGTTGCATTTCTTTCTGTAATGGAAGGTGGTGAGCAGAGAAATGAACTACTGGTTGGGACTGCTCCCCTCAGCTAGTCCCCCTAGTGCGGCCAGGGCAAAGGAGAACGTGCTGCCATGGGAACGCGCATTTGGAAGAATCCAGTGAGTGCAGCCCATCAGCCTCTGTATGTGGGCATGTGCACGTGTGGGACAGGTTCTGTGGCTGTGCCTCAGGGAGCCTCTGTCATTCCAGCCTGGCCATCCTGTTCTACATTCACAGCCTGTGTGCCCTCCCTTTGCCCTCTCTGGCTCCCTTTGAGTGCCTGCACCTCCCACTCACAGCACTCATTTGTGCCCGTTATGCAATCTGCTTGTACAGTGCTCATTTCACCTCTCTTATCTTTATGTGCAGTCATGCCTTCCTCTCGGCCACTGCCTGATGTTCCTCTCTGCCTCCTTAGCTCCCACCAACAGCATTCTCTAGGCAGCTGCTGTGGCACAGTCTCAGACCCTGGACCCATGACTCTCAAAATGTGTTCCATAGAACAGCAGTCCCACCAGATGAGCCTCAAAAAAGAAAAAGGGGTTCTACAATCCTAAGTTTGGGAAATGCGATTGTAGCTGCCTCATGAGATTTGCCGGGTTCATTGAAGCACACGTCCATTAAACACATGAAACCATCTCCCAAACTACAGAGTGGACCTCATTCCCTCTGGAAAAAAATCATGTGTATCCATTAACATCTCTCAGAACTATTGTTATATGGACCAAATTTTGATATAATTCCATCAATGTGTTTTTCTTGTTCCTGCCCCCACAACTCCCCACCTTTCCCAATTGCCTTAACTGGAACCCCTTGAAAATTTTGAGCGTCATTCCTCCTCTGGCTCAACCAGGGAGCCTTAACTGTCCCTGCTTTTCGCTTTGTCTCTTCTCCAACCCTGTCCTGCCCTGCCTCTCTGCCTTCTAGAACATCAGACCATCCCCTCCTTCTTCTTCCTTTTTACCTCTGTCCTGTAGCTCCTGGCCCCAATGGAATGAGTGAAGGAATAACTCTTGAGGACCCTGCCATCATCTGTATTGCCTTTTCAAAACTTGGCTACTTCCGTCTTGTACCCTCTCAGATCCACCTCTATAACACACACTGACTTCAATGGGGCGTTCTTATTCTTCCTCTCTGCTTATCACCCTCTGTAATTTCAGCACCTATGTCCATTATCCATCAAATCCTACACCTTCATGGCTGCTCAGCATTCGTGGTGCCAGAGTTTTCTACCTCCTTACCTTGGCCATGCATATGCAAGACCTTAACTTTGGTATGTGTGTCTGTGGCCTTAGTCTGTTACCTTTGACCCTTTCTGATGTTCTCCTATACATTGGGAAAGGATGAATATCACATGAGCAAAACATCTACTGTCCCCTCATTCCCTGGGAATGATCCAGTAGGACATTTTCTATTTTCAGTGGGCCCTCCCCACTTACGCATGCACTAGCTTTATTCTTTCTCCACTCAAGTTAGAACCTAATATGGACACCATGGCTAGACCTTACAACAAAACTCTCACTATGCCCCAGTTCCCTGTCTCATCTCTTTTGCCCACCTCATATACAGGCCTGCTGTTCATTCTTTAGGGACGCTGACCAATGATAGTCTGCTTCCCTTTCTCCCAGTATCTCAAGTCTATCCTGACTTGGTAAGTGGGCTAGTCTGCTATTTCACCTGAAGAACATTGTTCCCCAGGCAGGCTGAGTTCCTTCCTCTCCTTACTTGATCTGTTTCCTCCTCCCTCTTTGAGTTCTGTCAGCATGCTTCGGAGACCGGGACAGGACCCTTCCCCTTGCACCCATTCTGAGACTTCTTTCTACCCATTGTTCTTCTCTTTGCAGCACAATGACTCTTTTTCTCTATGCTCCTTCCTGCTCTGCTTCCCACACCTTTACATTCTTACAAGGTTATCTCCTTTCTGAAAAACCCCTGGCTGATCCTACTGCCCCCTCTCAAAACTTTATCCCTGCTTCCTGAAGGCGGGGGTGGGGGTGGTTGCACTACCCCAGGCTTTCTCCCCCTTTTCCCCTTCTTCTGCCATCTGGAACCTTCCCTAGCCATATTTATGAAACTCTTCCTTCCAAGGGCAGACTTGGCTCTAGCTCAGGAGGTACCGTGCCAGCAGTCCTCCAAACTCCTTTGTGAGCCTTTGCCAATCAGATCAGCCTTAGCTCCCTGTGTTCTTGTGGCTCTACTGTGTCCATGGAAGGTCAGAAGAAAGGCAGCAACTGCAGTTAAAACCATCCAAGAGAGAAAATCCTTAGGGTGGGTCGAGGCTAGAGAGGAAGGTTAAGAGTATGGGAGATGCTCCCAGCTTTTGGGAAACCTTCCATTTAATCCTTCTGTTTGGGAATGCAGTTGGGAAGTGGGCATCATTTCCAAGGCAGATGAGTTGGGGGTGGCTATTCATACAAAAAGCCAGCCCTGTGGTATGGAGCTGGGGGCTCAGGTCCAACTCTGTGGTATATCTACACAAATCTGCTCTGGGGGGCTAGGGTGATGATGGTTCTGCTGAAACATTTTTTTCATCAGGGCAGATCTCTCAGTGGGCCTGATCTTGTTTGGTCCTCTTCTCTTAGCAGTCTTCTCATTTCCTCCTCAGGAGTATCCTGGAATGGTTTAGGTTTCATTTGTTGAGACTCCCTTCTGTCTGTATGGCTTCTGGAGCCCACAACAGAGTGAAACATTATTCAGAAACTCACACTCAGGTGGGGACCCTGGGAGGCTCTGTCTTCTCTTAAAAGAACTCCTTCTGGGCACCTGGGTGGCTCAGTGGGTTAAAGCCTCTGCCTTCAGCTCAGGTCATGATCTCAGGGTCCTGGGATCGAGGCCCACATTGGGCTCTCTGCTCGGCAGGGAGCCTGCTTCCTCCTCTCTCTCTGCCTGCCTCTGTGCCTGCTTGTGATCTCTCTCTCTCTCTGTGTGTGTGTCAAATAAATACATAAAATCTTTTTTTTTTTTTTTTTTTTTTTTAAAGAGCTCCCTCTTCAGAGGGCTGAGCCTTAAGCTTCTTTTCCAGTATTGGTGATGGCCATGCCAATGCCTCCTCCTTGTTGTGTCATATCCCCCCGGGGTCTGCACTTTGGAGGATGTCGGCAACTGCTTGGGATGTGTGCAGGGGTCTGTGAATATGATGCAGAGGTTTTCTTTGTGTAATAACCAGGGCCTGTAAGTACATACCTTAGCTTTGTCCCCTGTGACCCTCCTGAAAGACTTGGTCCTGCTTCCTATTAGTGCCCATTAAAGAATAAATTTTTAAATGCTAGAGTAATAGTGAATAGAAAGTTTAGGAAGAAAGAGGGGGAAAAAAGCAACCATACAAAATCCCAGCCTTTTAACAGCAATGATGATTATTTCACTATACTCCTTCCTGCTTTTTTTAAATGTGATATTTAGAAAACATTTTTAATCATAGTGTGTACATATGCATTTGCAGTGATTAAGACCTTGAGCATCCTTGTTTCCGATAAAGATCCCTGTGCTCCTCCAGCAGGAGTGACAGGTGGCACCTCAGGCAGGCAGACAGGCAGGGGTGGATCTTTGGCTGTGCAGAGAACACTTAACATCTTTTCTATGAATCTAAAAACCTCCTAGCAGTGATGTCCTGGATGGATGCTTTAAGGGTTTCTCAGCAGGGTAGTCAGTTAATCCTGAGCCCTTCTACCTCACAGAGGTCTGCAAAAAGAATTGAATTGAAGGTTGAATTTCCAAAGACCACAGCCCATTCAATAGCTTGTGTTCTCAAAAAGAGCAGTCAGTATCACCTTCATTGTCATCTCACATTTGTAGAGAGCTTTACTTTTCAAAATGCTCCTGCATTTGGCAACTCTGCAGTCCTCGGGGCTACCCTATAAAATGCTCATCAGTATTTTCATCTGCACTTTGCAGTAAGATATTAGAGAAGTCAAAAGACTTTCCCAGGGTCACCTATGTTAACTACATCCAAACCCCATGCCCTTCATCTAACCAGTGCCAGCGTTTCTCTGAGAGCCATATTTCTGCCTTTTCCCTCCAGCACTCAAATAGGCTTTCAGCACACTCTCTGGCTGGTTTTCTTAACAGCCCTCCTCTTCCTCCCCACAGGGGGCCGTGATAAGCGAGGTGGACCCATCTTGACCTTCCCTGCTCGCAGCAATCATGACAGAATAAGACAGGAAGACCTACGGAAACTTGTGACCTATTTGGCCAGTGTGCCAAGGTAAGGTGAAGGGGAACGTCCTGCAGGGGAGGGAGTGTGGAGCTGGGCTGATGTAAGTGAGTTGGAATGAGGCCTCATCCTGCCCTTGAAGTGGATTCTAATGATTCCTGGAACAACATCACCCAGAGTTCACCTTGTTCTCATCATTCCCATTGTTACTGCTGGGACCCACATAAATGGAGTGGGAGCCCTGGGCAGAGGGTGAGAACAAGGACAGGGTCTGGAGCAGGAGACACAGTGGCCTAGGGAGGAGGGTGGGAAGTTGCTGTTTTCCTTAGGGAAGTGGGAAGTCTGGCTGATTCCACTCTGACTTGTGCATGGATTATTTTTAAAACCTCTGGTTTGTGAATGTGTTTATGGCTTTTGGAGTTTGGGGCAAATAACTGCCCTTGTATCACACAGCTAGATGCAGCCCTCAGCTCAGCTGAGGTCACACATTTTCAGCAGGGGTAATATTGCCTCCAAGGGTGATGAAGATTGATTGGGGGCCTAGTGAAAAGCTTGCTTTTATATGTATTAAGCACAGACATACATACTGTACCTAAAAAGGTGTGTAGTATACTCATGGTATTAAATTTGCTGGGTGGGGGCGCCTGGGTGGCTCAGTCGAGCATCTGACTCAGTTTTGGCTCAGGTCATGATCTCAGGATCCTGGAATAGAGCCCTGCATTAGGGGCTTAGTGGAGAGTTGGCTTGGGATTTTCTCTCTCCCTCTGCCCCCTCCCTGCTCACATGCTTTCTCTCTCTAAAATAAATGAATAAAACTCTTTTTAAAAAATTTCATTGGGTGGGGCAGTTAAAGAAAAAAAAAGCATTAAGAAGCTCATTTGGGGCAGGGAATGATGATAATTTCAACAGGTTGAGAAACATTGGTTTCTGAGTATTTCCAGGTAGTGCTGGTCATGTTGGTAGTGGAGAGAGACATGTCAAGGCCATGGCCTATATCTTCTAAGAAGGGAGAGGAGAGGCCTTTGTAGACTCAGAGATCACAGCATGTGAGAGCTGAAAGGACCCTGAGAAGCAGTCTCAGCAACTACATGTTGTGTTCTTCTTAGGAATCAGGGTCAATGGGGATGAGAGCTGCTCATAGGCAGTGGCTGGCCTAGACCTCTGCCCTCCTGACTCCTGCCCCAGGGCTCTCCCATCCTTGCCCTTGGCCGGAGAGATTTCTGTTCTCTGCCACTTTGTGGATCTGGAGCCTGTCAAGTATTTGTCTTGGCAAAATAAGAAGTGTTGCCTTGGGCTTTCAGAATCTTCTTCTTGTCTCTGTGCATTTTATAAGAGAATTAGTAAATTACAAAGGTGAGCTCCATATTCAGCTCCGCCTCTGCTGGGAGACCTTGGATAATTGTTGAAAGTGCTGATTAGGCAGGCCTGGGTGGCTCCCTCGGTTAAGCAGCTGCCTTCTGCTCAGCTCATGATCTCAGAGCCCTGGGATTGAGTCCCACATCAGGCTCCCTGCTCAGCAAGGAGTCGGCTTCCCCTTCTGCCTCCCACCCTTCCAACTCATGCTCGCTCTCGCTTGCTCTCTCTCTTTCTCTCAAATAATTTTTTTTTAAAAGAAAGTGCTGATTAGGTTCTTGAAGCAGGTGTCCAATGAGGCAAGCTACATTTAAAAGTGCTAAGAGGGAGACAAATGTAAAGGGATTGGTGGACAGTGATGGGCAGGTCGTACAGGGGATTGAAGAGCAGTCATCCAGCACTTGAGAGGACATTGCTTAAGATGGGGAGAGCCCCTGAAGAGCCCCCACAGAAAGCTGTGCACGTACAGATGTCAAATAGTGTCTCTTTTTTTTTTTCTTTATGATATCGGCTAAGGGTCAGAAAAGAGATAAAAGGTCTTAAGTTCCAGTGAAAGGGATTCAGGTTATATCTAAAGAACTTCTGAACTTCGAGTGGGTCTTTGGATGAAGAGTAGAATACTTTTTTTTTTTTTTCCTGGAGGTCTTTGTACAAAAGAAATATTTCCTTCTGTCTCAGAGGTAAAGAGATGGACTAAATCACCCATGATTACGGTAGGTAATTTAGCAATTTAGTCATCTAGGGGCTAAGCAGTTTTAAAAGCACCTTTCCCAAGTATACTACTAACAAGTATAAAACCAGGCATTTTATAAAGCGATTTAAAAGAGACATTTTCATGGTGACCCGTGATGAACTCTCAGTTCTTTTAGAGTCAGAAGAAACTGGGGCCCCAAGAAACATGAAGGGCATACTTTTTTCTTTCTGGTATGTTTATCACATCCTTGCAGCTAATGCACACTTACCTTCTAAAGAATAGAAGGCAAAAGAATTGGAAGGATACTTTTGTTCATTCTGATTTGTTAAGCAAAAATGGGACAAAATAGATTGGCAGCAATTAAAAAGGAGGGGGTGAAGGGGAATGAAACCTATTAGGGCCTGAGAGGAAGGTCACGGAAAAGGAGAAAGAATACATTATCATTGAAGAAATATACTGAATGTGAGCTCTCTGCTTCTCAGAGGGTGGTCCTGGGCATTGCATTCTGTGCCCCTGAGAGCAAAGAAAAAAAAGATTCTTCACAGGTTCTGGCAGGTGGGAGGCAAGTATCCTGTTGCCATCTTCAGTGAGAAGGGTTGTTCTTGGAGAGACGCCTGAGTGGTTCAATCATTTAAGCATCTGCCTTCGGCTCAGGTCGTGATACCAGTGTCCTGGGATCAAGTCCCACATTAGACTGCTTGCTCAGCAAGGAGCCTGCTTCTCCCTCTGCCTGCCACTCCTCCTGCTTGTGTTCTCTCTCTCTCTCTCTCACACGCACACACACACACAAATAAATAAATAAAATATTTAAAAAAATTGTTTTTGGAGGCCTGCTGCATTTGTCCTGAGGGTCTTTGTTCATCAGGAGTGTGAGGACCTACTTGGCAAGTGGCAGTTTACCATCAAGTTTTGCCTGCCCATCACTTCTTAATTCTATTGGCCCCAAGTTCACACATGACTACTCTTGGAAACAAAACCTGGAACAGAATTGTTCCAAAGACAGTGGAGTCTGGGGGGGGAAACCGAAGAGCTTTGCAGGTTAGATGGTGTTTGCCACTCTTCTGCTTAGCCATGGCTTTGGGAAAGAAGGGAAACCATGAAAATGGGTAGCTAGCTTAGGTCGATGATACTGATGAGAATAAATGATCTATTCTGGGTTCTAGCTCAGGAGGCTAAAAGACAGGCTCCTGTCAGGGAGGAGTGCACTCTACGGACTGGCATAATCATCCGTAGGTGATATTTGACATTCATTCTCTCATGCATTTATTCATTCTTTCTTTGTTTAACAAATATTTAGAGCCTCTACATGCTAGGCAGACTGAGCATTCATGGTGAGCAGAAAGAGACAACTTGATAAAGTTAGGTAAAACCTGGTTATTTCCCTACCCAGGGCAAAGCAGTAGCCATTAATGGGCAGTACACTATACGACTGTGCTGGGAGCACCCAAGATGGGCTGGCCAGCAGAAGGCAAGCCACTAAGGACCAGAGGTGATGAAAGAAGTTCCTGGAATCTAAGGAACCAGTCATCTTGAGGCCAATTCTGGCACCGTTCTAGAATAGATGATTAAACAGATGGTTGTGGAAATTTAGAAATGAATGGGAAGGAATAGTCCCACTACCTTCTGTGAAGGCCAGGCCACTTCTGGACCACTGCATTCAACTCTGCAACATGGAACTCTGCCCATCTTTCTCAAAAATGACATTGAGCACTTACTGTCATGAGGAAAGGGGGACAGCACAATTGAGGGTTGGAAGGATTGGAAGATGTTTTCTGGCAGAAATAGAAATGGAAGAAAAGTGGTTCCTCACTTCAGGTGTCAGAAGAGCTGTCCTGAAGGGAAGGGAGCAGGCATGGTTAGAACTTGGGACTCAGGCAGGAAGAACCTACCCACATGGGAGCTGTCCAGCAGTATTGCTGCTGCCTCTGGAGAAAGTGGGCTTCCTGGCAGTAGAGATGAGGTGACAATTCTTCCATTAGACTGGCGGATGGACTAGGTAATTTCTCAGAGGCTTTCTTATCCCAAATTTTATGTTTCTATGATATTGGGGGGAAAATACGTCATAAAATCTAGGACCTGAAAACAAAACATTGTCACTCCCACCAACATACACTTCTCAGGCTCCCTAAATAAGTTAGGGCCTGGAATTTCACTTCAGATGGTATCTACATCTGAAATCCTAAGAGAACTGCTTTCCAGTCCCCTTGGACTCTGGGTGGGATTTAGTAAGGGGTGTCACCTGGGACTAAGGATCATCCTGGATGGTGACAGTTTGGAACAGTCCTAGTTACTCTTTTGGGATGCATCTTGGCCTGAGGTAAGTCCTTTCCAACTTCTCTTTCATGCTTCTGATTGGTTTGAGCACCCATCTCCAGGATCTTCTTCACACTTTCTGTCGTCTTCTTCTGAGGAATCACAGACTATCAGAGAGGGAGAAGGCCTGAAAAGTCTTCCAGTTCAACTTGCTAATAACTCCATTTACTGAATTCAGCAAATGTTTACTGAGTGTCTACTAATGAGCCAGGGCCCAGATAGGCATCTTGGTGACCTCTCATGTAATCTTTTCTGACTGTCATCGTGTTATCTGCAGTGCAGCTACTTGTACATGAAAGGAACAGAAAGGAAATACTCAGGTACAATCAACTGATGAATGTTCGTAGAAATTGAGAGACAGGATAGAACATTTAGCCCGAGATGGGGTGCCTGGGTGGCTCAGTTGGTTAAGGGACTGCTTTCGGCTCAGTTCAAGCTCCTGGAGACCCAGGATCGAGCCCCACATCGGGCTCCCTGCACAGCGGGAAGCCTGCTTCTCCCTCTCTCAGTCCCTCTGCTCGTGTTCCCTCTCTAGCTGTGTTTCACTCTGTCAAATAAATAAATGAAATCTTTAAAAAAAAGAACATTTAGCCTGAGAGTAAATAATTACCCAGGCAGAGCTCACAGTATAGAAAATCTACCCACTGTGATTATTGAGAGTTGACCAAATACTTGAAAGAGGAATTTCTAAGTAGCTAGTAAAAAAAAAAATCCTGGATTACTTTTGTTGCATTGAATTTCTCCTCTTCATCGTCTTTATTATCTACTTTGTCATGACCATCTTTCTGTTGCTTCTAAGGGCACCAATTGTTAGCCTCTTGATGTGTCTGCCACTTAATTCTGCTCTTAGCCGTGCAGCTGAGATGCTAAGTGGCCTGGCAAGAAAGGCAGATATCATCCTGGTGAGGAAAGATGACAAGAAATTAAGATGGGATGTTCTGTAATGCTAATCAAACCAAGGTGCCAATATTCACAGCTTATTATTTGATAACACTTGCTTTTATTCTACTGATTTCAGGAAGAGATTAATTGGGCTTTTAGCCAGCACTGTCTCTGTGCAACCTCACCAGAAAATTGAAATATGCAGAAAGACCCAGAAAGGCAGTTAAAAGATGAGGTGGTAAAAACTGCAAAGGTTTCCTCCCACTATGAGCCTTAGAGAGCCCAAGCTATCCACTGTCATCGCTGAATGTGTTTTATTGCAGGGGCCTGTTGAGATGTGTTGTTGGCATCCTGCCCTTAGTTCTGGTCAGCAATTAAAGGAGGATATGGGAAGTACTGCTATAAGGTCCAGAAAATAGGACCAATGAGAACATGGGCCTACAACTTGCTCCTTCTCACATTCATTTTAAATTTATTTTGTTCCTTATGTCTACAAGGTTTCTATTTTCTGTTACAGTTCTAGGTTCCATACAAATCTGAGCGATAGTAGTTAAGTGCCCCTATTGTTAAGCTGTGTGTCACACAAGTCCTGAAGAGCAAATGGGAGCATTCCTTTCTGCTGCTGAGGAGTGTAAAATCACACCAGTAACTACCCTCATTAGTGATCACTTTCCTCGGAGCTGCGCAGACCTTCACAGTGAGAAAATAGAGGCATCTCTATGGTAGAGAGGTAGAGAGAAGATGCTGAGGTTCAGATCCCAGCTCTGCCACTGAAAGGAAGCACATGGCCACTCAACCTGGCTGATCTTAGAAGAGTTTAATGAAGGTGCAGTTTACAATTGTGCAGGCAGGGAACAGAGAAGCCAGCAAGATTTGGATTCCCAAGTTATCCCAGGGCTAGAAGCCACTGGCATGGGAGATGTAATTACTTCTAGGCCTGAAGGAGCAAGGTGAAGGGCAGTTCCCAGAACCTGGAGGGAGACGGCTGTCCAATGGGAGCTGTGGCCTTGGGTGATGCCATGATGGGGGGAAGGAGAATCTATACTCTTACTTCACTGCCCTCCCATTCTCTGACCTCCTGTCATTGTTTGTCATTGACTGAAGGCATCCAAAGCTGTGACAGAGAGCCCATTGATGCATTCCATGTGGGTCAGCCTCCCAGGACATCAGGTTGAGGGGAAATGGAGAATGGATTTGGAGGGGCAAAGGGAAGATATTTGGCATGGGATGAAACCTCAGGCATGTTACTCAACATTTCTGGTCAAATATTCTGATTTTTAATTTAGGAAAAGAATGCCCATCTCATGAGAGTGCTGTAAAGAAATTATCTAGAAATCTCTGTAGCACCCAGGTGCTCAGTACTTCTTAGTCTGTCTCCTAAAGGAGAATAATAATAGTAATGATAGCAACAACAATAATAATTGTGTATATACACACATGCATCTCTAGTGATATTTGCTACATACTAAGGAATAGATATAATGTATATATAAGTTATGAAGCATAAAAATGAAAGGAATACCTGAGAACCCACCTCTCACGTCTGCTTTTAAAGCTGCCTATGACTCCTCCTCACCCCGATCCCCCTTACATCCCTCAGAAACAACTACTATTCTGAGTTTTGTGTTTCGCCTTCTCTTGTCTTTTTGGTATAGTTTACCACATGTTTTTATAAATAGCATATTGTTTAGTTTCCTTGTTTTTGAGTTTTATAAAAATGGTGTCATGCCATATATAGTTTTCTTTTACTAGCTTTTTTGAACTACTGTGATATTTATCAGGGTGGATGAATTCTCAAATGTGATTTTTGAATAGGGAAAAACACTTATTAATTCATCCAACCTCTGAAATCGATCTATTAAGTAATAAATAAATGCTAACCATTATTATCTTTAACCTGTATTATTGAACAGTCAGGTGTTTTGCATGCATAACTTAATTCTTAGAACATGTTGAGGTGGGAATGATTATTCCTCTTTTACATGTGAGAGGACTGAAGCCTAAAGCTCTGAAAGGTTAGGTAACTTGCCTATGGACACACAGCCAGTATAACTTAGAGCTAGATGTTCTAGTACCAGAGCTTGAACTGTTATCCACTGAACAGATGATGGAGACCATAGTGATGGAGGGTAGGGGACAGATCTAGGGATAGTAGGAAGGTCGATGCGGCAGGATACGCCAAGGATTGGGTTGGAAGAGGGTGGTAAGGATATGAGGGGACAGACAGTTATAATGATCTGTGTATCAAACCTGCTTTCTCTAAGGTTCTTTTTGGGTTCTAAGTGTGAGGGTACAGGTGGAAGAGTGCAGATGGCAACTGCCTCACACCTGGGTTACTGCTGGATGAGGCAGGCATGGTGAGCGGGGATGTGCCAGACAAAGGAGGTGATGGAGGGGGGCGTGCCTCAGACTTTCTCCCCCAGGTGTTTTTCTTCAGGTATAGACATGTAAGTGCTCCTCATTTGTGCTCATCTATGGATGATAGTCAACTAGGCTTTAGTGACCAAATAACACAGAGATGTAGTGAAAAAACAGAAGCACTTAGGACCATGGAAACTGTTTAAAGAGATGAGTAAAAAACTGTCAGTGGCAGGGACCATGCACATGAAGCCTGGTCTCTATTGTCCTCTAGAGACGGTAGTCCCGTTCAGTTTCCCTGGACCCGAGGCTTTTCTTTTGCTCTGCCACTGGTCTAGTTCATCGTCCATACTACTCTGGCGGCAGAAGGACGATCCGGGCAGTAGCGTCCTGCTGATACGCATTTGGAAGCTGGTCCACTTCCCTGACCACGCCATTGCTGGACATGGCGGGTCTGGCCAGCAGAGCCCTCTTGGGGCTGCAGTGCCAGAGAGGCTCGTGGAAACCCTGTGGGAAGCAATTGTGTGTGTGGCAGAGGAAGAGCTAACCGTGATACTTCAAATGTAGAGACAAGAATTTGTGATTCCCTGGAGAACAATAACCTGGATGAGCAGAGGAGGAAACCATGTGGTCATGAAGTAGCTATGGGAAGAAGGTTTGGCTATTCCAGGAAGCCGTGAATGCCTTTAAGTGATAAATCAAGGACCCAGCATTGGACGAAGCATTCCTGATGGAGAGAAGAATGTTATTTGCCTAGCACAGGCATCTTCAGTGCAACCCTTGGAAGGGATGTAGAATCGATAGGAGTGGAGCTAACGATAGTGGACTAGCAGAGAAGGACAGAGGAGCTCAAGGGAAAGTACCGATCCCGGAAACGAGGCAGGGGTTCCAGCCCAAGAAGAATGAACCAAGAAACTTCTGTTCTAGGAGAAGAAATGTACATGGTTGCTGAACAAATGTCCTCACCTATAAAATAGGTGAAAAGGATTATTAAGCACATATGGTGAGGATTACACAAGAACTTATGGAGAGAGCCTAGCCCAGGACTTGGGACTCAGAAGTGTAGACGGTAAACAGCAGGTCTTTCCCTTTCTGTACTGGAAAGCAGAGACCTTGTTTGCCACCTGTCCTTCCTTGCCCCTAGTACTGCTTTGTCAAAGTCAGGCTCTGGGAGATGGTAAAATTTAGGATAGAACCAGCAGGACTATCAGTGATAGCAGTAAGGTCAGAAACACTGAGCCGAATTAACAAGAAATATGGAATGAATTAACATGTATGCCTGGTAGTGTGATAAAGTCTTGACCTCTTTTATTAATTAGAAAACCATTTCTTTATTATAGAAAATAAGTGTAGAAAAATATAAAAAATTAAATACTTAAAACTTTACCATGCAGAGAGAACAGCAGTTAATATATTGACATATTTCCTTCCTGTCTTTTATTTAGAACTGTTAAAAAACAGAATTGAATTATGTTGCTTATTTACTTTTGCTCCTTGTTTTATTCCACTTTGCATTATACCATGAGAATATTTTCTTAACATTAAACACCTTTTATGCATAATAGTGTATCTTGGGATGCACCGTATTTTAACTAATGCTGTCATTAGACATCTAAGTCATTTTCAGAATTTCATCACTATATATAACTCCCAGTAAACACCTTGTGTATCAACCTTTGTCTACTTTTTAGATGGTTTCTTTGGGATAGATCTGTGGCAATCAGACATTTTTTTTTTTAAGGCTGGTGATTCACATTGCCAAATTGCTTTCCGGATTTCCTAATTATATTTCCAATATGCCTTGCCTTAGACTTCCAAGTCTTGACATTTCTCCAAATTTGTTTATTTGCTCATCAGCAACCAGGCCCCACTGTGCAAACATTGTTATTACCATCATCAAGAATTCATAATGTAGTGTCACGGGTTACAAACCTAAGCTTGATCCTGGATTCAAAAAGAGTAAAGGAATTGGTCACAGAGCCTACCTTTTGGGGGTCTCCCAGGTCAGGACTCTTTTTCCTTTCCTGAACTAACAGGCCTCTTAATGGGAACCATACATTAAAGTTTGGATCTGACATGAAATCTAGAAGGACTTCATTGCTTTTTGCCCACAGCGAGTTTTTAGTTTTGCCTTTGGATGTGTTTCAGCTCGTTGGTTGGTCATGCAGTCAGTTCTTGGCTAGGCTTAGAGTGGTTGTTAACCTCCTCCGTGCTCTCCTGCACTGAGGTCCTTATCTGCCTTCCAAGTTAGGGCTCCTTGGAGTATGTCTCTGGGTAGCAATGTTGAATGAGCCTCTGAAGCTTAGGTGTAGCCCTGTGTTTTCTGCCTTAGGCTGCTGCCGCTTGTGGCTCACCAACAGCAGGCTGATGGGGAAGCTGATATTTCTGGTGCAGCTTTGCTTAGGTATGTTGCAACATGTCGGGTGAAGTAAGTTCTAGGACATTCAGGTTTTTTCTGTAATTCATGCTAGAGGATCAGGATGATTTAAATTTATTTGTTCTGATTTATTTGTCAATGTTGGAAATAAGGGAGTTCCCTGAATATAGATACTGGAGAGACAGGCTAGTGCTTGGGAAGAAGGATGTGTTTTTCACGGAGTGGGATCCAGATCTGGGGCAGTTTATCTCTTCTCTACTTTGATTGTTCTTGACAAGTTTTATGTTTCTGTAACCTGTCACCTGTCATTGGTTAGGTCTTATCATGTGCCCTTCATTGATGTTTGGGGTTGTGTACATTTTTAGGCATATGTTGGATATTGATATTTTATGTTATAAAACTAATTTTGTAGAGAGATTGCCTTTATTATACACATGCTGGCAAGTTAGGTATGCTGCCCCCAAGTGGAGGAATACCTCTGCTCAGCTACCCAAGGACACAGATGGGTTTTGTTAGAGGCTCTCAATGGTAATATTTTGCTTTCTCCTCAGTAGACTTTGGATTTTCTCGGGTTTACATTTTTTTCCAGGCTTTACATTTTAAAAATTTTATTGAAACGTGAAAAATTAAGTAAGCACTCACTAAGTAACAAAATTATTTTTCCAACTACAAAATGGGTTTAATATAATCTTTCTCAGAGAACTATTAATATTTAATAAAATAACACTTGTAGAAATAGTTAACTTGGGTACATAAAAATTGCTGGTTGAAACTGGGAATTTCATGGTGCTATTTTTTGTGGGGAATGTGGGGGGATGCCTAAGTAATGTGGTCTATCTATGCCAATTTTTAATTTGTTTTTATGACATCAAATCTTTTTTCAAATCAAAAAAATCTTTCCTGTTGGTCTGTTTTTGAGTCTTGGGTAGATTGAAGTCACTGTGCCCCAAGCATAGTTATCTCTTGCAACTTCTCCTGTCCCCTTAGCTAATTTCATCAGTCACAAACATTAAAGTTAAAAATCTTCATTTATCTTTTCAAACCTTCCCTTTTAGATAGCTTCCTGTCTCTGAACACAGAGATGAGAACAAGACAAATACCACTACCTAGGCCTTTTTATGGCTCAGAGTATAACCCCGGTGAAAACGTTGCAAAAAAATTCTGCAAAAAAAATTCTGTATCTGTTTGCCACTATCACTTTAGTAAAAGAAAGATGTCCCTCCTCTTGCGTTTTCCACTCCATCTCATCTATTTTCGGATTGCTTTAGATTAAAAAAACAAAAGACAAAAAACTTCTTAAGTATTTCTTTCTTGAAAGTTCAGTATCCATCACTTAAGCAAAACATATAATTTGAACAAAACTTGAGAACAACTTTGGAATCTGGAGAACTCATCAGAAAGTAGTGATGGGCCCTGTCTCTTCCGCAAGTTCTGACTGTCCACAACAAGCATTTCTCCTTGATGGGTGGTGAGCCTCTTCAGGGCAGAGATGGTGGGTCTTGTCTGGTGGGTGAGTTTGCAGAGCAGCACCTCACAAGTGGGCTGGGTTCCACTGCACTGGGAGGTCCCCAAGGAGACAGTGCAGTATCTCATGTCCAGTACCTTCAGGGCCAGTGCCAGGTTCTGTTTTCCAGACATGTAGTCAGTGAGGGTAGACGCAGGTTTCCTTCAGGACCTCTTTCTTGTGTAAGAGGCTGGACCCACAGGGAGTACCCCCCGGGCAGGTGGACTGGCTCTATGATAGAGAGAAGGCAGAGCCCTTGGCCAGAAGATGGAGCATGGGAGAGCATGCCAGGTGGACTCTGTCTCATCAAGGAGTATGCCTGTTTCCAAACTGAGCAAGTGTGACAGTCCACCCCACTTTTCCCAGCACCCAGACAGGAGCACTTTGCCAGAGCCATGGTGACTCAACTAGGACAAATGTTTTCTGGATGATTTACTGACATATCTGCATGTGTGTCCTGATAGCCCTGCCCTTTCCTCTGAGAGGCTCCCTCTCTCCTCACCCTATCTCATTCTAGGTCAGGCAAAGACCAGCCCTGGTTTTGAGAGCTACTCAGAACCTCCTATCCCCTCTTGTCCCTTAGACTGTTACATGCCATTTTAAGTTGGAATTTCATCTGTTGGCCATGCTAGTAATTCATCTGTCGTGTTTTGCCCAGAAACTCCTCTTGGCCTGGTGCCTGGGACAAGGTCTAACCTAGTTCTGTGACATGCTCCCCCCCACCCCAGCTCCCTTCCTGGAAAGAGAGTGTGCGGTCATCTCCCCAGGGTAAGCTGTTTTCCTCTGCACGAAACTCAGGCCTCCAACCCATTTGAAGGGAAACTCCCTGTTTTGAACGTGCAGGAAGGTCACAATGGCTCCTACCCCTCACCCAGCCCTGACAGTGGTGGGTATCCACTATGATGCCTGCAAATTGGTCCAGAGTTCACTCGCACATATGCAGGATTGTTTAGCTCTTCCCTATGCACTGACACAGAGAATGAGCCCATAACCCTCTAGCTTTTTTGTGCTGCCCCAGAACACATAGGCTAATAAGGGGGAATCCAGTTCCTGCCCTTGGGAAGGCTTGCAGTCTGTTTGAGGTTCCAGGATCTATTGGAGAAGACAAAATTGAATGTTTTCAAGATAACGGGTCAACAAGCACACCAGGTAAATGGGCTTACCCAGAGAAGACTGTTTGGACATAAAATCTGACCTGGACTTTTAAAGAAGTAGGTGGATTAGAATCCTGGAGCTGGCGGCAGGAGGGGCTGTAGAGATCAGGCAAGCCAACTCTTCACTTTGAAAGGGCGAAATGCTGTCCAGAGTGCTGGGACCTGCCCAAGGCTGCCCAGGCGGGCAGTGGTGTTGCTCGGACCCATTGCTGCAAACCAGCTCTGCCTCCTGATGTGGACAGAGCCTGTGGGACAGCCGGTGGCCCCCAGAGCGGCACACACTGAAGGTCAGAAACAACCCACGGTCATAAACAGAGGATTATTCCACGCACACATGAGCTTCCCGAGGCTCTGAGTTGGCTGCAGGTACGAGCAAAGACCCGTTGGAGCCCTGCCTATTCAGTTTCCAATTCCAAACATGTCTCCCTCCCTCAGGTTACCTCTGTCGAGCCGTCTGCAGCCTCCCTTGCTGTTCTCAGGCTCCCCACTTGTGCCTAAGCTCACCGGGTTTTTCTTCCACATACGTCATGGCGACCTTAGCAGTGCCCTTTGGGTAGGGCAGCTCTGGCCTGAGGGAAGGAGGGCTGGCTGCTGGATGAGGGCCTCCTGCCCCCTGGGAAGGGAGCTTCTTTGTTGGTAAAGCTCAGTGGGCTTGCAGGGGTGCCTGCGTGAGGGGCAGCTGAGGGTGTCTGTGTGGGTGGGTGTGTTTGGGCATGTATCTGTCTATGTTGTAGGCAGACAGTGCGGAGCTTTCGAGAAAGTCCCATTACTGAGAAGAAGGAAGGGAAGGGAGGAGTAAAGGTGTGCACAGGTGCAATTTGACTGAAGACTGTTTCCTAGAGGAAACATGTGGTTTATTAATGAGGATTCCCCCTGCTCTGCCAGGAAACTAGAGCCCAAGGGGAGAGTGGGGGATCCTGTGCAAGGGGGGGAGAGGTGGGCAACAGCAGCAGGAGGAGAAGGAGTGCTGATAGCAATAGGGATTGGGGTGAGCAAGGAAAATCCCGTCCCCTGGCAGGTGGGAGCCTTCCTGGCTGTGGGAGGCTGGCAGCCCAGCCTCACTCGACCCTGTCTCTTCTCTTTCTCTCTGTTTTGGAAAAGCTCCTTCGGTCTTTTGTTGGGGTGACTGAGGCACTGTGGTTAGATGGGAAGGTGAACCTGATTTTTGGTTTACTCCTCACAGATGCCTGAGCAGTGACTATAATGACTTTCTCTTCCTAGTTAAAAGATAACTGTTTCGCACCCAGCCTGCCAGGGGGAAAGAAGGGGCCCTGGGGAAGGCCTGAGGAGCAGGGCCCTGGAGTTTACCTGGGGAGGACAGGGACAGGGGAGTGGTGTGGAAAGGTTGTGGTTTCAGTTTCCACTTTGTTCTTTCTTTCCCTCTGCTGCTGTGGTTTCTGTTTTGTTTCTGCCTCCTGTTCAGAATGCCCCAGAAGGAACAGATAACAGCTCTGTGGGGGCAGGGTGGGAAATGGGACAGGAGGCTGCTGGGAAATTGACTTGTCACTTTCCATCCCTTCAGCCTCCCTGAAGGTGCGCCTCTGCCACCTTCCTTCTCCAGCCAGCCAGCCCCAGACTTCTAGAAGCAATTGTTCTGTCCTTCTCGAGAAGTTTCTGAGCTCTTTTTCCCCCAGCCAAGAGTAGCTCCTTCCAAATGCCTTGCCCCAAGCCAGTCTGATTTAGAAAGCAGAGACTGTTCCTTTGGTGAATGGAAGTTGTGTTTCAGAGGCTGTGAGACGGTCAGGTGACCTGCTGACTAGCAAGGGCACCAAGGTTGGTGTGGCTAACCTGGCCGGCCCCTCTGAGACAGCCGTCCTTTGGAAGATTGTGCATGATCACCTTGGTCCTATTGTCACCCATGCCAGTTCTGGAACTCTCTTTGGGAGCTCCCTTCAGCCAATGGCATGCTCTTTTGACTATCTGAGCAGATTTGACTTTTTAGAAAGTGTTTTTTTAAGGGTGGCATCTAGGACAAGTCGATAAGCAGATATAGAGGTCCTGGTGTGTTTCTTAGGCCACGCGGCCTATCATTTTAGGGCCACACCTGGGGATGCTTGGAGTAATCTTGGAGCCTGAGCCTGTGCCATTCAGTACTTTACTCTACCCTGGGGGTGGGGGTGGTGTAGCAGAGAGGGAAGACAGGGAATCAGCCTTAGCCTTGCTACCCCACATTTGCAATCAGCATTGTTTGTTTGTTTAAATAGCTTCATTTGAGTGGAATTAAGCAAGACTTTAAAGAGGTGGAAAATGGCGACCTTCTTCATTTGGCTTCCATTGTGAGGCCTCCCTGGGACTCTGATTAGGCAAGAGCTGGGTTTGCTTCTGGGAGAACTGAGCCTGGGGAGTGGCCAGGGAGAGCTCTTAGACCTGGTAACGGAGCAGGCACATCTGCAGAATCTTGGCAGTAGTGGTGGCTTAACCTTGGACGTGCATTCAAATCACCGAGGAACTTGTAAACACAACTAATTCCAGCCCCAGACCAATTAGTCAGTCTCCTCGCTTTTCAGAGGAGGAATTGAGGCTTTGATTCTGGACAAAGCATCACCTTTGACTTTTGCCCCTCAGCTCTAGCATCACAGGTCAAAGGTGTGGGTGCAAAAGATGTGTTTATAACATAAGGCACAAATTCCTTGGAATAATCATGACCTGGGAAAGTGGATCAAGAGTGTCTTCCAGTAAAATAGACAAAAACCAAAAACCAAGAAACACACAAAAAATAAGAAACTAAAACAAAAACCTCTGGATGGATTGATGTGGATTCTGAGCACTTGACAGAAAGCCAGCTGGTAGTGGACAGTCACCAGTGAGCCAGCCAAGAGAAGTACACAACATCCAGAGGGCCCTGCCACCTCTGGGAGCTCCTCTGTCCCACCTGTCAGCACCCAGCCATCCAAGAGCCCTGCCTGCTGTGAAGGGAGAGTTTGAGAAGTGTCTATGCCAGCAAATACTCCTTCACTGCACAGTGTTCCCTAGAGAGTAGCTCACTTCTCAGTAAGTCACTGTCTCCTCCAATGTTCTTTTTGCTGCTTCTGATTATACCAGTTAGAAACTTTAAAGCTGGTGCTAATGTGTCTTTAGCACTTTTCTTTAACACCTGCTGATTTCTGGTTGTTTAAGAAAGTGGGTGTAGTGGGGTTTGGGGCAATCCGCAGAGAGCTGCTATTAGAAGAGCAGTAAGGAGGAGAAAATGGTTCACCCAGATCAGAGTGATGGATGAAGAATTGAAAGGAAGTCTAGATCCTATAGCCAAGAGAATCCTACGGCCTGAGGATGGCATGAGAACTCTAACACAGAGGGGTCAGGGGGCTCTTTTCCTCCTCACAGCTCCAGAGACCTTTCTCTCTGCTCAAATTCAGAATGGAGAACTCAGCCTATAAAATTATTTTAGGGAGACACATGCACAGCTGAGTACTAGGGAAAAGGGTGCAGGAGGTGACTCACTGGGGCTACTCTTCTTCCCCCCGTTGCTGGTTTCTTTCTGTTCATGGAGAACTGTCTCCAGTTATTGAAGGCTGTCCATGCAGTGTGGGTAAGACTTCTCTAGTCAGGGTGCCTGGGTGGCTCAGTTGGTTAAGTGACTGCCTTCAGCTCAGGTCATGATCCCAGAGACCTGGGATCGAGTCCCACATCGGGCCCCCTGCTCGGTGGGAAGCCTGCTTCTCCCTCTCTCACTCCCCCTGCTTGTGTTCCCTCTCTGGCTATGTTTCTCTTTGTCAAATAAATAAAATCTTTAAAAAAAAAAATAGACTTCTCTAGTCATCCTTCCAAGTCATCCTGCAATGCTGGTTGGCCTCCACCTACAGGGACAGAGCTGTATGTGATAGGAGGGCCCATGTCACTCTCATTATACAGGAAGTCCTTCCATTACCTTGTCCTTCTTCTTCGTCCTCCACTGCTCAGTGACCAGTCTAGCTCCCTACCACAGCGTGTAATTTCTCACTTCCTCGGACAACTTGGTGAGTAGGTCTGATTCTAAAATTCCGTCTGCTTTCATTATAGCCCAAGTACTGGGCCTTCCTGGACCCTAACACCAGGATTCTGACACCCTGTATTGGTGACACCCTGTACCCCCAACTTGCACCAACTGAGCAGCCCCCAGCGGTACCCACTAAGCACAAACCCTTGTTTCCCCTTCCCTTGCCTGTTGGTATGGTGCTCATTGTGGATCTCTGCTCCTCTACCTGCCATCACGATGGTTCGATACTATGTTTTTTCCAGAAGCTGTTTCAAGTGAGAACCTGCTGGACATTGATAGATATAGGATTAATCTCAGGTGGCATCCCAGGAGCCACATGAGGTTAGGCCATCCCCCTGCTGCCAGAGCACAGTGGAAAGTAGTCCCAGGCTGGTCCCTCATTCCTGGAAAGGGGGCTTTGGTACTCAACACAGGTACCCTGGACCTCCATCCCCGATTATCTGATGTCAGGGAGAACTTTTCTCCCTCTCATTTCCAGAGTTCTCGTGGCTTACTAGAAGACTGCAAGCAGGTCACTTGACAAGTGAATGTCTGGTAGAGATGGCAGAAACATCCACCCAAACTGTGTGACCCTGAGCAAATCACTTTCTTGCTTGGGAACTTGTTGTCCTCAACTCTAAAAAGAGAGAGACACAGATAACTTGAGCTTGAAGCAACTTTAATGCATAATCTTACAAATCCTTCACTTTAGAGTGGAGGGAAACAAGTGAAGGTTTGCAGGAGTAGGCATTAGTTGTTTCAAGCTCAAGTTGTCTTTGTCTCTCCAAGACAAGGTAGCATGACAGATACAGGAATCAAACAGAGCAGATTCAGATACTGATTTTGGCTCTTCCTGGTGACTTTAAGCAAGTAATTCAACTTCTTTGAGCCCCAACTTTCTTACCTATAGGGTGGGAATAAAACCTCACAGCTACATGTGAGGTTCACGTGAGGAATAAATAAGATAATGCATGCATAATGCTTGGCATACAGAGATTCTCATGTGCTCAATAAAATTAGCTTTAATCATTAATATGCAGATATCCTGTTTTTTTTTTTTAATTATTTATTTATTTGACAGAGAGAAACACAGCCAGAGAGGGAACACAAGCAGGGGGAGTGAGAGAGGGAGAAGCAGGTTTCCTGCCGAGCAGGGAGCCCGATGTGGGACTCGATCCCAGGTCTCCGGGATCATGACCTGAGCCGAAGGCAGTCGCCTAACCAACTGAGCCACCCAGGCGCCCCAGATATCCTGTTTTAATCAAAAATAGCTGCTCTGTTTCATTAGTTTGGCTCCCACTTCATATTTCTCAGCAACTTAAGTTTTTGAGCTCCCCAGATTTAGAACTCCAACTTAGATCTCACTGATTGTCTCCTACTTCCTTACTGAACTTCGCTACCTCTGTTTCCTCCCTATAATGGAGTAGCAGCCAGCACACAGGCTCTTTTCCACCCCAGGACCTTTGCACAGGCTGTTGTCACTGCCTGTATTATTCTTTCTACAGTATTCCCTTAACTAGCTCCTTCTCATAGTTTTGTTCTCTGCCTAAATGTCAGCTTCACATAGTGGTCTGTCTGGACCACCTGATAATTTCTTAAGACTTACCACATTTTGTATTTATTCTCCTTACCCAGCTACTGTCTTGTGTTTATCTCTCCCCGTAGAATGTAACCTTCATGTTTCTGTTTTGTCCACACTTATATTGCTAGTGCCTAGCACTAGGCCAGCTACAGAGTAGGGGCTCAGTAAATATTTGTTGGATGAATAAATTAATGAACTAACAGATAATATAATATATTTACATGACACCGTATTATTTATGAAGTGCATTCATAACTAGGCATTTGTTTTGAAGCCACAGAAATACCTGTGAGGGAGAAAGAAATTGATCAGCCTGAGCTTGGCTGCAGGTACCCCACATAAGACAATTGCCGAGCAAAGTAAGGACAAGGTCATGGCAATGTGTAAGAAGAACCTGTGTCCCAGTGGGGTTGGAGTAGGATGGGAGGAAATGTATCAGAAAGGGAAGACTTCCTGGAGGAGGAGGGATGTGAGCTGAGCTTTGAAATAAGCGTAGGAGTTATCTAGACAAAAATGGGGTTGGTGTGGGCAAGCACAAAGGCATAGAGGTATGAGAGGCCAAAGTCTAATATGAGATTGACAATAATACGGCAGTTGAGAGAGGCATGGATAACATGTTGTCTGTTTTAGCGAGGGGGAGATCCCTCAGACAGAAGAGATCAGGAAAATCCTAAGGGAGAAGGTGACATTTGAACTTGGCCCCATAGCCAGATGAGAACAGGTGGTATCCAGGGTGATTCACTGATGTGGCCCAGATGGATTGCAGAGCGCTGGTCTGGGCTTCACTTGGCCAGGGGAGGAGTTGAGTGAGCAGTAACTGGGAGGACAGGGTACTTCTGGAGACCAAAGCTATAACCTGGGGTGCAACCCTGGCCTGGTCCTCCACTCTGCTTTTCAGGCCCCCTGAGCAACCCTTAGCTTGAGGCACCCATATTTTAATCCCTGTCCTCCAGGTTAAAGGCATTGGGTCCTCAAATGTGTGAAATCGGGTTGGGATGATAAGAGCACCTAAGATAAAGGAAGCAAATCCAAAGGCCAACAAGCAGACAGATCATGTGGGTGTGCGAATGAGCTGGAAGTGGTTTAAAGAATGGCCAGTTTAAGCCTCTTCCAAAGACACTTGAATCATGGTACAAGTAACAATAACAGTCATGCCTAATAAAACCATTTTGGGGGACTGAGTTCAACAGTATGCTGCTAAATTGTGATTTCTGATTGCCATGGGGGGCCACCAGGAACACAAAGGGTCAGTGGTAACACACCTGTTCATAGGTTCCCCATCACCCATCACTGAGACCCTCTATACCCCTATGGGTCAGACCTGGGACAGCCCTTACAGCATTCACAGCCTTGTGGATTAAGAAACAAACCTGGGGGCATCAGATGTGGGCAGAGCCTGGGGGACCAAGAGGTAACTCAGGACTTACACAGATATTTTAGATAAACCTGCCAGGTCAGGAAATGATAAGAATTAGAAACTCCGTGATGATTTAATGGCAATTTAGAAGACGAGAAGGAAGCCTGGGGAGACAGATCTCTAACAGGTGTCTGGTTGAGCCCAGATTGCTGTGTTGGGGAAGGCAGCCCAGGCCCTTCCTTCAGGGAAAGTCTCTCTCGGCCAAGAGAGGAGGAGCTCAGTGTTTGCAAAAAGAACCAGAGAAGTGCACTGTGAGGACATAGATCCTCCCAAGCCTGTGCTTCCAATAAATGACTCCATTCGAGAGAACATGACGATATATATAGAGATACCTGCTTGCATGTTTGACAGGCTCCTGTAGAGCATAGCTCTTGGGGTGCCTTGCAGACTTTGGCCTATTTGGCTGTGTGTGACCCACTATTTATTAATGCCTCTCCCGTCTGATTTAGACAAAGTGAATTATCATTAAACTCCCACAAGTCACCCCTAAGAGAGTTGAGGTATTGTCTTTGGAGCACTTGGGGCCTCCTGGGTCTCATCCTAGACTGATCTTCATCATAATATCTGCAAGGGGTTCCCAAAATCAGCATTTTATAATAAGTGTCCTAGGTGATCATGCAAGTCACTAAAGTTTGAGAAGCATTGGCATAAAGTACTAGAAATGCTTTTTTTGAGATAGCACAACTTTGCTGAGTGAAAACAGCTCCAGTGACATGTAATGAACAAAAGAATAAATGGTCTAGAACTGAGTACAAGAAATATCTGATCAGTCAGAAAGTATACGTTTATGTCTTGGGCCTGAGGGCTCCCGAGAGTTCATGAAACAGTTCACCGTGCAGTTTGAAGGGACTGCAATTTATCACAAAGGATGAGAAGTTGGCCAAGGGGGTCCAGGTCTCAAGTCCCAGATGCAAAACAAGTGGGGCAGGAGGGAGTGAGCAGTGGATGCCTTCTCTCTCTAAAGTAGGGTGTGGGAGATGGGGAGGGCCACTCACTCTCCTTTCCCCTCCTTAGTGGATTTAAAGGCCTTTTGCACCAAACTTCATCTTTCTATGCTTCCATCCTCCTCAACACAGTAGAACTCTGCCCCTGAACATTTAATTTGGGCTGGTAAATATCATTTAAAAGGTAAATAACCTCAAGGGAAAAGGAAGGCCACCTGTTACGTTTCAGGTGGGTAAATTGGTTTACTCAAACTGATGTCCATGGAGCACACTGAATGAGAGGAAAAGAGGTCTGGGGCATGGAGGCTTGAGAAACAGGCAGGCTGGGGAGCCACGTGGGGCTTGGGCAGCCAAAGAACCGTGTGCAGACCCTGGTTGTTTCCAGAGTTGGGAAGACGAGGCCAGGGATGGGAGTGTACCAAAAGCAACCTCTGATGACTTACTTGGACATTTCCTATAAGCATCTCAGAGATCAAGTAGGAAGACTGCTTCCCCGTTCCCCCAGTCTCTGCGCTGATATGCTGAAACTGCCGAGACCAATGGCACCAAGCCTCTCGATTGCTAAACGTAACAGCTCTGATCTCAGTTAATGACCGACCTCTTTGCAGCGTTTGGCACTGCGATTCCTCCTTGAAACCTTCTCTTCCCTGATTTCTCTGACTTCACTCCTCTCTTGGTTTTCCCCTAGCCTCTCTACATTTTTTCCCTGAGGCTGTCTACTTTCTTCTCCCATCTCTTAAACACTGATAGTCCTGTGAGTCCTATCTTTGACTCCAGAAGTTTCTTTTCACCTTACTCATTTTCACTGGGTGCTCACTCACCTCTGTGCATTATCTACCACAGTTCATGAATGTGTTCATTCAGCAAATATTATCGAATGCTTAGTCGGTGTCAGGCACTGTATGATTCCTGAGTCAAAATTAGCAACCGAGATTTCTTTTGATTTCCAGACCACATATCAAATTGCCATCAGAATTTCATGTATGTAAGACATTCATAGATGCATATTTTAGGCTGTATTTCTTGAGATGGAGATTCAGGTATAAATGATTTATTAAGGGCATTCTCTTCAGAAAAACTTCTAAGGTAGTTGGAGAAGCAGCAGAGGGACGTGGAAGGACTCAGCAAGGATGTGGTCTCAGATGAAGTCTAGCTGGAGATTGACAATGAAAAGCCTCTGGAGTATGAGTCACAGTTCATAGTTACTCCATTTTGAAATAGAGGGTCTCAACTTTAGCACCTTGTAATACAAAGACACTGCCTTCTCACCCCTCTGACCTGGTGTGGGGTTGTCCCTGCCCAGGTGTCTCTTGGAAAAGTGTCACGCATCAGCCGAAGGAAAGTCTCTGGAGGTGGGCTCAGGTGTGAGCTGCTAGCGGCCACACTTCTAGAGCTGGAGACTGAGTGTGATGGTCAATAAAGGGCCCTGGTGGGACACTACAGCATCTCCTCCAGCAGCTGAGACTTACAAAGTACAGATTATGTCTCCAGCACCCTCGTAAGTGCTTCATGTGCAGGAACAAACGTGACCTCTAAGTTACCCTGTCATGTGGTCATTCCTATTTACGTTTATCCATGTTTTACAGTAAAGGGGCTGAGACACGGAGGTTAAACATAACCTTCCTGAGGTTCCTCAGTAAGTGAGTGATGAAACCAGGATTCATACCAAGGAAGGTTGGTTCTAGATTCCATGCCTTTAATTGCTACCTCAGTCTCTTGAGTCTTAACATGCACCAGGCACTGTACTAGGCACTGGGGGGGGCCAGCAGTGAAATCAATACAAAAATCCCTGCCCTTCCTGATGTTATTTTCCAGTGAGGGTCATGGACTAAGAGTGAATAAACTATATGATCCAGATGGTAATAAGTGCTAAGGAGAAAAGTAAATAAGGGAAGGGCAGTAGGGAGTGCAGGTGGCAGCTGAAGCTTTGAAGAGGGTGGCCCTCGGGGGCCCTCATGTAGAAAGCATTTTAGCAAAGATACAGAAGACATGGCTTCTCTATTGCCACTTGGACCACTCCCTCTGGCTGACCCCAATTTACCTTCCCTCTGCACAGCTGCAAGGAGATTCTTCCAAATCACGTGTTCATGTCCCTTCCCTGAATGACATCCTTCAGTGGTTCCTCACTGCCTTGAAGATAAATCCAGCACTCCTGCCATGGTGAAAGGCATTCTGATTTGGGGATCTGCCTCCATTCCTGCCTCCTCTTGGAAGGCCTGCTTCTAAAGTTGTGATGCCCAGGGCAAGGGAAACCCACATACCCTATGTGTAAATATTGAAAAGTAATATGGCAAGCTAATAAACTGTTTAATAAAACATCTACCCTTTATTTTGACAAGTATATCTTCATAGCAAATTAGGAGGCCAACTTCACATTTAGATTTGTTGGACTGTTCTGAGTTCTATGCTAGAGCTTGGCAACCCAGGGAGACTGGCCCCTGGCCCATGGTCACCTCTCTTCTGTGCCCACTGCCCAGCTCTCTCTTCCTGTATGCATGTGGACACCTCACCTCACATATCTGTGTTCTAGCCATATCCCTGTGCTCATACTGGTGGCATTACTTGTCCTTGGGGAATTGGACCTGGAAAAGAGATACATGTGGGCGCAAGAAGTAGATTATGGGTCTTTGCACAGAGAATTTTAGGGATTTAGGTAGTGAGAGCTTAGTCTAGAAGGTGGGTGGACTCTATGTGGCAAGTTGCTTTGTTCCCTGGTGAGGGGAGGGTGTGCAAGAGTAGGCTCAGACCCAGAACAGAGCTCTCTAAAGCACTGAGAGCAGCACCCTCTCATCACTCTCTGCCTCTTACCCATGTGCCCAAACCAAAGTAAATTGCTGGAACTTTTCAATATATCATGCTCTCTTGCCTGTGTGATCTTGTAATTTCACACAGACTGCAGAATGGAGGACATACACCTGGTGTCTTTGTCCTACTTGTCCTTATCTCCTGTGAGCACCCTAACCTAACCCCCACCCCTCAATCACAAAAACACATGCAGTGACAATATGGTAGAGTATAATATGATATAGTGACCTGAGTGTGGGCTTTACCATCCTGGTCTTGACTCTCTGTTTAGCCACTTAATAGTCATGTGACTTTAGGCAAATTCCATGCCTCAGTTATTTCTTGCATGGAGATAACCAGACCAAGTTTATAATTTATTGTAAGGATCAAATGATGGGATGCCTGGGTGGCTCAGTCGGTTAAAACATCTGCCTTTGGCTCAGGTCATGATCCCGGAGTCCCAGGATGGAGCCCCGCATTGGGCTCCCTGCTCAGCAGGAAGCCTACTTCTCCCTCTCTCACTCCCCCTGCTTGTGTTCCCTCTCTAGCTGTGTTTCTCTCTGTCAAATTAAAAAAAAAAAAAGGATAAAATGAAATAATGAGTGTCAAGTGCCCCACCCCAGGCCCTGGCATAGAATAAGTATTGGTAAAGAGTTCTTTTCCCTCCCCCAACCATGTTCCTTGCTTGAAACCAAGCATACAGAGCGCCTTGGGAGATTAGGGTGTTTTCATTAAAAAATGCCAATGAGATTAGCTCTCAGCCCTCAGCCCCTGGGCATCTGTCCCCATCTCCTGAGCTAGGGAGAATTTCCTGGAGAATTAGTGCCTGATTTCTACTTTTGGATGCCAGGGATTATTAGTTAATAGTGTGTAGGCTGCTACTGATCACCACATTTAGATACTGGGATAGTCACACTCCAGCTCTTGGTGGCAACTATTTGTTGTTAGGGATGGAGATTTCACCTGTCAGCATAACTACAGTGACAGCAGCGGAGCCCAAGGAGCAGGTAAACAAGGAATGTGGTCATCTCTAAGAAAAGGCAAGACCACGGTTACCTTGCAGTGCCTGACACAGTGGGCATCAACGAATATGAGTCCAGCCAAGTGAAGTTAACAATGAGAAAAGCCAGTAAACTGTGATAGAAAAGTGGATAAAAGAACTAATCGGATAAGTCACAGAGAAATACTTATGGGCCAAATAAGCTATAGCTCTAAGGAAAGAAATGCAAATATAAATGTAATACAATATTTTTCATAGAAAATGGGCAGAAATTTAAAAAATTCATTGGCCAGCGCTGATGAGGATACAGTAAAGTAAGTGGGGCAACTCTCACACATGGTTAGGGGACATGGAAGTTATTGTGCCTTTCTATAATGAGATTGTTATGTTGTGGTGTAGGTATAAGATGGACTATGTGTCATTAATTATAATAGGCTTGAAGACATTTTAGGTATGAGAAAAAATTCTATGTTGCAGTAAAAATTAGAACATTATGCAGTATGAAAATTATATGTACAAAAAAGACAGGAAGGAAATAGATAAGAGTATTATAGCTTCTTACCATTAACATCTCTTATGTAGATCTTTGAATATTTTAACTTTTCTATAATTAGCAGGTGTTTCTTTTATAATGGCAAAGAAATTCCATAAATTAAGAAAGAGTCACTTTGCTTTCAGATGATAGGGTGAAGAAAATTATTTATGGAAGACTCTGGCCATTTGTCGGCTCAGTAAGAGTGAAAGAAGGAGAAGAGGCAACTCTTTTCCTTTGGGATGCAGGATTTGGGGAGGAACAAAAGACTCAGTCTTTCTCTCATGTTGAATCTAGTCTTTTGTATCATTAACAAGAAATGGAAAGAGTCTCTTTGCCCTTTGAATTTTCTGTCTAACTGGGCAGCCTTGTAAGCTGCTGTATGCTTGAGACATTCACACCATCACAGGAGCTCTGGTGTCTTCAGTCTGTGACATTCTCATCACTGGGTGGGATTTGAGAATGAAGCCTGAAAAGGAGCTTTGTTTCCTTTTGTGGCCTGAATCCTCGAATTGCGGCCTTCCCTCCCATAGCTCTAAATGACTGATGGATGGTGGGCCACATCTGTGCATCATGCAGCATGCACAGTGGTTTAAACAAGTGTTGTTGTGAAAATAGGAAATTAGGCAAAACATCCTAAGGTAGTCCTACACCAGTATTTATATAAAAATGTGAATTAACCAAAATCTCTTTTGAGTTATAGAATAGATACATAGGTTAAATAAACTAAGAAGGATGGAAGGAAAGACCACTAACTCCCAAAACATAGAATTTCTTCCAAAATGACATGTTATAATTATTTTGACCTGTATTTTTTTTCCTTTCATTTTTTAGGAGTTACAATTAAAGTCCAAGTGCTTGAATAAATGTTGTTACTTAATAAGTTAAATGGCATGGCAACATCTTGATTTACTTAGCCAGATTACTTTTTGGTTTTTAAGATGGTCACTGTCTCTTCATCTGGCCTTGATTTCAAGCATGGTTTCCCCTCTCTTAGCTTCCTGAAACACACCTTTTTACACCCAGGCTGGTGTAATAGAAGTACATGAGAAAACTGACTACATCCGCGCCCCAACCGGTTCCACCCTTGGGCATCTAAGAGCAGTCAGTGTGACTCAACAACCTGATTTAAAAAAAAATGATACCTATTTTGAACAAGTTACACATTTGAAATACAATGGTGGTAAATATATGTTATCAATGCTTCGTGCACCATTGCTAATCAGTTGATAGCATCAGCCTAGAGCCCTTTATAGAAAATGATTTTTTGGCCCAGTTTGGGTTCAGTGGTAAAGAATACCGGTGTCTGTCATTGATGTGGGGCACAGGGAAGGACAGAACTCCTACCAAAAACCTTCCATCTCAGACTTAAGGACAAGTAGGGTCCTTGCCTTTAGAGAGCTTGCATTCAAATAGGGAAAGTATGATTCATGTCAGGAGCAGGAAAAGGAGATAAAAAAGTAAAACACAATTATGAACGCTTCAACAGTAAACATCCAAACAAGTACAATTGACTGTAGGGAAGGCTGAGAATTTGCTAAGTGCTGGGAGAAGCCAGCATGCCCTCAGTCAGATGGGGTTAATCTTCAGAGGTTTTCTGAGGCAGTGCATTTTGAGTTGGATTGGAAGGCAGCCAGGGGATGGGGTGCGAAGTTGGAGGCATGGTCCAGATTAAAAGGAATGCAGATTTCTGGATGGTTTTTGACTGTGTTTCCCAAAGTCCCAGCCATGCAGAGTGACCATGCCTGACCTTTGACCTCCCCACAGTGAGGACGTGTGCAAACGTGGCTTCACCGTCATCATCGACATGCGGGGCTCCAAGTGGGACCTCATCAAGCCCCTCCTCAAGACACTACAGGAAGCCTTCCCAGCTGAGATCCATGTGGCCCTCATCATCAAACCTGACAACTTCTGGCAGAAGCAGAAGACCAACTTTGGCAGCTCCAAATTCATCTTCGAGGTGAGCCAGACCTCTCTCCTTTCCCTCCTAGCTCCCCCTTTCCCTTCCCCTTCTGCTACCCACACATTTCTCACTTCTGTTTTTCCACCTATCCTATGATACGCCGCATGGCAGGGGTGGATATTTCAGGATCCCATGGCTACTGTGGCCTTACCAGTCAGTCTTGGAAGGAATAAGAGGCTCAAGAGATTGTCCTGGACTATTAGCCAGTCTGCTAAAATGCTGACCCTGGCGGATTGGCAGCTCCTGCCCCATGGTCTGTGTGCTCTCTCACTCGCCCTTCCTGAGGCAGGCTGTGGTCATTAATGTGTGGATTGATCTCAGCCTTTCCCCTTGACGTTCTGCCTTCTGCCTACCTCTGCCCTGCTTGCCCCACATCACTGAGTCCCCCTCTCTGTGTCTGCCCCTCCCAGACAAGCATGGTGTCCGTGGAGGGCCTCACGAAGCTGGTGGACCCCTCCCAGCTGACCGAGGAGTTTGATGGCTCCCTGGACTACAACCACGAGGAGTGGATCGAGCTGCGACTCTCCTTGGAGGAGTTCTTCAACAGTGCCGTGCACCTGCTGTCCCGCCTCGAGGACCTGCAAGAGATGCTGGCCCGGAAGGAGTTCCCTGTGGATGTGGAAGGCTCTCGGCGGCTCATCGACGAGCACACGCAGCTCAAGAAGAAGGTGCTGAAGGCCCCCGTGGAGGAGCTGGACCGGGAGGGGCAGCGGCTGCTGCAGTGTATCCGCTGCAGCGATGGTTTCTCGGGGCGCAACTGCATCCCAGGCAGTGCCGACTTCCAGAGCCTGGTGCCCAAGATCACCAGCCTCCTGGACAAGCTGCACTCCACCCGGCAGCACCTGCACCAGATGTGGCACGTGCGCAAGCTCAAGCTGGACCAGTGCTTCCAGCTGCGGCTTTTTGAGCAGGACGCCGAGAAGGTAGGAGGGGAGCCGCTGGACCGAATGGGGCTTCGGGGAAACTTAGGGAGCCTGCTAGTCCAGATTTCTGATGCGTCATACTTCTGTGGAAATCTTTAAAAAATGAGCCTACTGGGGGCGCCAGGGTCACTCAGTGGGTTTGAGTGGCTGATTCTTGATTTCAGCTCAGGTCGTGATCTCCAGGTTATGGGATCAAGCCCCCTGTGGGGCTCCATGCTGAATGTGGAGCCTGCCTGAGATTCTCCTTCTCGCTCTGCCCCTCTCCTCCTCCCCCTATCACGCTCGTGCGTGCTCTCTCTCTCTCTCTTAAAAAAAAAAAAAAAAGGTGCCTACTGGTTTAGGCTGATTTATTTCAGTCATATATTTGGTTGTTGATCACTGGCTTCTTAAACCTCCCCTCATATAGTGTTTATTATGTGCCAGGTACTGTTGTAAACACTCCGAGTAATTTAGCTCAATTCAATCATCTCAAGAGTCTTAGGTGTATTATCATTGTCCCATTTTACAGATAAAGAAACCAGCCAGGTACATAATGGCCAACCTGAGCAGTGCGAGGCGTCTGTAGGGTCCACACTTCCACACCGTTGCACACCGCCCCTGTCAGGACATGCAGTGAGTGGGTCAAGCTGGCTAAGCAACAAAAATAATAATACCGTTGCAGCTTAGTGATTATTGTCCTGCAGTGTCCTTTACCATTGACAAAGCACTTTCACAGGCGGCGTCTTATTTAATCTGTGCGGCCCTTTGATCCAGGGAGGTGGGTGGTGGTGTCTCTGCTGACAGGCAGGGAAACGGGTGCTCTTTGATCTTGGGGCTATAATGGCAGACTTGACACATGAATCCTGCTTTCTTCCCTTTGAAGTTCCAGGCTCTTCCTTCCATACCACTTCTTTCTGGAGGTTTTTCCTCAGCTGCTGAGTACTTTCTCAAGCAAGATCCCATTTTTCCAGCCGTGAGTTTTCAAAGCTTTCCCCTTATCAGAGGACATATGAGAAAACGAAAAAGAGAAATAGATCGTGTCTCTTTGCCAAAAACACAAAAGTATCTTCTCTAGATTTTCTCTGAGCTAAAGAAGAGAGTTTACTTCGTACATATTAAGAAGAGTGAAATGGGTTTTCCTCCTATCAGTTTTCCTGAGAGAACTTAACATTAATGTGCATAATGCTATTCTTAGCAATACCATGACATCTCAGGCACCTGTGAGTTTTACAGACAGCGTCTGGCATAATTGTTTTGTGCCTTTGAAGAGCCTGTGTTGAAAATGTCTCTAGGGGCACCTGGGTGGCTCAGAGGGTGAAGCCTCTGCCGGCTCAGGTCATGATCTCAGGGTCCTGGGATCGAGTCCCACATCGGGCTCTCTGCTCGGCAGGGAGTCTGCTTCCCTCTCTCTCTCTGCCTGCCTCTCTGCCTACCTGTGATCTCTCTCTGTGTGTGTCAAATAAATAAATAAAATCTTTAAAAAAAAAAGAAAATAAAATGTCTCTAGGTATTTGTAAGTAACGAAATCAGCTACAAAACTGTATATAGTTATGGTCCAAATTTATGTGAGAGTGCCAACATAGGTGTAAATGGGGGAAAACTCACCACAGTGCTAATAGTTTTGACTTCAAGGGGCTAGGCTTATGGTTGATTTTAATTTCTCTCTCAATTTTCTGTGCTTTCTAATCTTTTATAGTTCACAATCAGATGAAAATCAATATATGTGATTTTTAAAGACTGTATAGCCCCTTTCCACAAAAGAACTCTTAAACATCCTGTAAGCTAGTTTTTGGACGGACATGTAGAGAGGTTTCTTGCACAGCCTTGGGTGTTGCAAGGTCTCCCCTGGGCCTTCTTGAGGACTCCTTGCCCAGTGGTCTGGCAGCTGAGGTCCACCCTGGCCAGCTCCACCCTGGGAAGGGTCCCTCGGACTACTGAATCCCTGTCACTGCTCACCAAATGAGGAGAGACCCCAGGGCAGAAGCAGCTGCTCTGTGAAGCTAGAGGCTGGTACTTTGGCTCCTGTGACCAATATTGGAAAGTTCTGGATGTCTCCTTTTTACTCATGGTCTCTTCTGCTCTGGGGCAGAGAATCTGCTTTGTAGTCTGGCTCAGTTGCCTGTTTCAGTGAGCCAGGGTCAGAAGGAGAAGCAGGGGACTCAGGTCTGCCTTGAAAGTGTTTTGTTGGAGGCATTTCACCACATCCCTTCAGGGTTGTGCTCAAGGTTATTGGAAACCTTCATAGGGCACAGATAGCACCTGTCTGGAAAACAAAGCAGAACAAAAAACACCCGAGCCTCAGAAATCCTCAGGTAGGGGAGGCTAACCTTCTAGAGGCAGCCAACCAAGCAGTAATTTCTGCCGCACATATATCTTCTCAATTCATGCTCACAAGATTCTTGTGGTGTATTATTGTCCCTACTTCACAGTTGAAGAAAACTCAGGAAGCTCTGAGAGATGAAGTAACTTGCCCACAATTACACTGTGGGTTACACAGAGCCAGTGTTGGCTCTGTTTCCAAAGCTCACCCAAACTCTGGCCTGATAGTGCTACTGGCCATCTGCTCCCAGGAGCTGCCTCATGCCACCACTGAGCACTGCCTCATAACCCCCAAGCCCCTGGCCCACACCATGATGACTCTGGTGACTCTGAGATCCCACCTTCTCATGCTCTCTGGATGTCTGGGCTCTTAAACTTTCTATGCCATGGGTGCAAAATAATACATAGGCTTGGAAAATAATTATTGCAATACAGTTATTCCATTTTTAAAAATAACAGTAACTTTTATACTTGTTTAGCAACATGTTAAATAACAAGCTCTATTTGAAGTCTTATAACTACCATAATTTTGTAGTAGTGAACATATATGACCTTTCAGGGCAACATGTGTGTCTTTTGATGTCAGAGGTATGAGTATTGCAAATGTTAATGTAGTCTGCTGCTTACATTCGTAATTGAAGGCAATGCTATATTTTTGTTAGAGGTTAGTGAAAATGAAGGCGTATATTTTTCCTTATCAAAGTACATGATCCCTCAGTTCTATGCAGGACTCTTAAGTTTAGGATCCATGTCCCATGGTGTGTTCATACCATAAAAAGAATATGTGTGTGTGTGTGTGTGTGTGTGCGCGCGCGCGCGCGCTATGTTTGATGTGTGTAGGGAGGGAGGGGAGAAATATTAAAAATGAAACAGAGGCAGTGAAGGCAGGATGGAAAGAGGGCAGCCCAGGAATATTTTGATATTGAGTCAGTAATGAAAATGTGGCTCCGGCTTGACCCAGCTGCCACAGAGAATGTGCTGGGTATGGGGCAGGAGAGAAAAACAGCTCTTTTAAGTCACTTCAAGATTAATTTAAGTGGCACCTGGGTGGCTCAGTCGTTAAGCGGCTGCCTTTGGCTCAGGTCATGATCCTGGAGTCCCAGATTTAAGCCCCACATTGGGCTTCCTGCTTGGTGGGAAGCCTGCTTCTCCCTTTCTCACTCCCCCTGCTTGTGTTCCCTTTCTAGCTGTGTTGCCCTCTGTCAAATAAATAAATAAAATCTTAAAAAAAAAAAAAAAGATTATTTAAAATATCCATGCAGAACCAAGTGCCTGGACCCTTGACTTATTTGGTGTTTTGGAAAGGGGGTGAGGAGGGTGGCAGTTTGGGGTAAGGGTGTGTGTGGATCCACATCCAAACAAGAGTGTGAGGAAATAGTTACTCTATGAGCCACTGAGTCTCTTTCTGGTGGGAGGCTTGTTGGAGGCCTACGTTTCCAGATCTGGGAAACTCTTAGCAGATTGAAGAGATTAGTGATTGCCCAGCTACTATTTTTGTGAGGGGGTGAGTGCAGTGTCTCCCTGCTGGCCCTGGGGGGTAACAGCTTATTTCCCAGGGCTTGAGTAATAAGGGTTGCTCCCCATTTACCAGCTGGCTTTACGGAATAAAGCCATCTCTCCCTGCCTTCCCCTGATCTCTGAAATGACCCTTCTTCATCTTGGGGGTGGGGTGGGGAGGGAGCCATTTTCTTTGCCAATTAAACATTTCAAGAGGTGGGATATTTCCACAGACAATTCATAAGGAAGTCCACCCATTCATTTAATAAACTTCTGTTGAGCAGCTGTCATGAGCCCAAAACAAGGCACTTGGATGAGTAGGCTGGAATTTCTGTCCTGGAACAGCGAGCTGTCACAAACTCCTAGTTATGATTAGTTATGTGTGCTGTGTGTACCCCATACCCTAGGCACAGCCTCCACAACTGGGAGGTTTTAGAGAAGAGGGAGGGAAAATTGTAGCTCAGGAATGATAGGAAAGCCTGAATGAGCAACCTGGGGGAGGACTGGGCAACCCAGAGGTGATTCAAGTAGTACCCAGTGCATCTTGCTGGAGGTACTGTGCCTTGGTCTCTTGCTCTCCAGTCTGTGAGTAACGGGCCTGTCGTCCACTATGCTCACCAACCACTGGTGGACCGCTACTCATTAGCAGATGCAGATTATGGCTCTCTTTGCAGACCTGTCTCACAGCTGCTTGTCCCCATAGCTGTCCAGAACCCTGTGTGATGGAGGTGTCTGCCCTACAGTCACATCTCACTACCATAGAGAAGGGAGGCTTCTTCCCTAGTAGGGGGTGGTTTGTGCTATGAAGGTCATCAAGTAGACTTGTTTCTCATTCTCTTGCTGCTCAATGGAGAAACCTCCCCAGCTGCCCCCCTCCCCCTCCCCCCACCTTTTCTGGGTGCATAGGGCACATCTCAGAATGACAGAGCTGGAAAAGATCTTGAGATCGGAAAGTCTACCTTCCACACACTGTAAGGGACCCATCCTTATTGTCCTGATGACACCCATTGTGATCTCATGATGCCCAGCAATGTGTCAATGCCAGTGACACATATTAGAAAACCTGGAAGCTGCTGTTAATAGGGTCTGTGTTCAAACGAACAAGGCTGATACAAAAGCAAAAGTCAAGCAAAGCTTTATTTTGCACCAAGCATCAAGAATTATATTGGCCCGGGCTAGGGTCACTTCCCAAGAGAGAGAGTGCCCACGCCTATTCTTACAGGCTACCTTTTATAGGGGAAAACCACACTCCGAGCTGATCCAACTCACATAGCTTGCCTGTGTTAATTCTTTCACTCTGCTGTGATGGTGAATACAGTTGATCCCCACAGAGTGGTTTACCAGGGGATCTCCATGGGTCAGGGTCCAGAGGTTAAGGGGATTAACTGATTGGGCGTTCCCACCTGATCCTAAATACCGGGAACTGGCTGCCCATTCTTAATTTGCCTCTCCATACCTCCCAGGGCAGGAGATTAAGGGGGTTAACTGATTGGGCATCTCCCCCAGCCTGGCTCACTTTTGTTTTCCAGGAGCCATTTGCCCATAACACCTGGAGCTGTTTTTCTGAGTAAACAAGATGGCAGCTTGGACTTCTAAATAGCTCCTTACACTGTACCATCCACCTTACTGCATGCGGAAGGTCCACCATCTTCTAGTCTTTGCAGGAAAGACGTGCTTTGAGGGGCTCTAGTGTATTTTGACTTAACTGATACAGAAACCTTTATCTACTCTGCTTCTGAATAAATCCTGATGTCTACCCAGGAGGCCCATGCTCTTGCCCAAAGCCATTCCAGAAAGAAGTTCCCACTTCCTTGTGGGAGAATTCCCTAAAGAGTGGACGGGGCTACTCCATGGGGCTTCTTGTGTTGGAATCATGCTCATTATTGGTTCATGGAGCACAGGGTTGTTCCGTGGGTAAAGCTGTACTTGGAACATGCTCCAGACCAGACCTTTAGCACCACAGTCAGGAGGGTATCTAGGTTCCCACCTCCTCCGTGACCCACGCATTTGCTCACAGGAGACCGTCGCAGTTGCTTTGAGGAGACTGGCCTTACCACGCTGTCTGTGGCAAAGCTCGCTTTGGAGACCGAATTCTGAAAGCCTTCCTGCATATTCATTCTTGCGTGCTGAAATCCCGCGCATACCTCAGGGTGCCGCGTCTGGGCTGAAACAGAGCTGAGTGGGAATTGAGATTTGTTCTGAGCTGCCACTCTGCCAGCTGGGAGAACTTATGCACATCTTTCATCTCTGACCTCCAATTATGTTCCCCCAAAAAATGAGGATGAAGAATTTGGGGTAACTCAGTGTCTTATGACTTTTTTCCACTTCTGCACCATGCTGTCCCCATGAACAACACTTTCTCTTTGTGAAAATGGGAGAAGCTTTCTCAGCGGGAGAAGTCATGTGGTAGGGTGTTTGCATGGGCAAGCTAGAGGCTGGGCTGGCGGTGGTGGTAGAGATTAGGCTCTTCACAGGATATGTCAGAATCTCCAGATTGAGGGGTGCCTGGGGGGCTTCGCTGGTTGAGTGTCTGCCTTCGGCTCAAGTCATCATGCCTGGGATGGAGTCCAGCATCACATCAGGCTCCCTGCTCAGTGAGGAGCTTGCCTCGCCCTCTGCCCCTCCCCCACCCACTCATGCTCTCTCTCAATCTCTCTTTCTCAAATGAATAAATACTTTTTTTTAAATAAGGGAATTTCCAGATTGATGAAGTCTGGTAAAGAGCCCACCCACTCTGGCCAAACATCCTGCCATTCCACCTTCTTTCAGATTTGCCATACCAATGACATGTAAGCCTCTTTATGGCTCAGCAATTCTATAATGATTTTTGCCTTTTTGCTCTTCATTCTCTCCAAAAATTGACAGTAGGCTCTTTTGGCTTCAAGTTTGTCACCTTGTTTCATGACGGAATATGAGTTTTTCTCAGCAAATGGAACCATCATCTGTTGAGTTCTGGTCTTGCTTTAAAAAAAAAAGGGGGGGCATCCTTAGCTGCTGCCAAGTTCCCCAGGCTTGTTATGAGAATCAAAAGGGGTGGCATGTGGAGGTGTGTGCCCTAGGCTTCCCTCCCCTCCCCCTGTGCTGTTTCAGTCATGCTTTCCTCTTCAGTTACTGGGGGCCTGCCAAGACCACGCAGAGCGTCATCGATACTGTCTTCCAAATGGACTTGCTCTAGATAATTTTCAGTGATCCCTAAATGAAAGAAAATCAAGAATTAAGTTTTCAGAGAAGTCGGCAATTAGGATATATGCTCGCAGGGCCCCCCAAAGATCACTAGGTGTGTGATGGCCTGGGCTGAGGTACAGAGAAGAACACTTAGGTCAAATGGAGGTCATATCTGATGGGTCCATCTTGGGGGAACTGCCACAGGAAAGGTCCCTGGGAAAACAGGCACAAAGGAAAGTGATTCCCCCCACGGGGATGGGATTGCTTCCTCCCCATACACGTTCTATATCTGAGACACTTGTCACCTTCTGCTTCGCATTAAGCTGAGTGTGTTTGTCTTATTCTCCTGCACACTTGGGTCCAGAAACCCTCCCAACAGTCCATCCAAGAAACACATCTACACATTTTGATTTTCTTGGAGGTCCATGCAAACAAAATAATGTGACTTTCATGTGACTATGAGAAAATATTTGTGGGGCCCACTGGGTAAAAGGCTTCATGGCAGGCGGCAGGGCGCTGTGCTAAGGGTTACAGGCTTATTGTGTTTTGCTCTTTGTGTGTCCTGTTACTGCATTAGCAATTCAGGACATCCCCAGGATGCCCTGTCCCTGGGCAGAGTATTCACTGCTGTTTCCTGCCCTCTCCCTTCAAGGTATAAACAGACTTGATCATACCTCAGGGCCCAAAGCAAGACCCAAAGTTGCATCCCGCCTGGAGTGATGAAAACTAGTAAGGCTGCTTGTGGAGAAATTCCCCTTCTCACCATACTTGCAAACCCCACGCCCCCAAGCCAGCAGTGAGCAGATGCCATGCTCATTTGTTAAACTGGAGTAGCACTGTAGCGATTACAATACAGAATATTTTTTTTGAATGTCGGTAGAGGTTTTGTGGTCCAGCCCTTCCTTTTATACAGAAAACTTTGACCCAGAGTAGAGACCCACCCAGAGTCATCCAGTTGGTGGTACATTATTTGGTCCCCCTTCTACTTTGTGTGGCAGGCCAGGCGCAGTAAATATGGGCATCATTTCATGGATGGGAGAGCTGAGACTTGGTGTGGTTGGGTAGTGTGCCTTGGAGAGCTCAGGTGGGCGGGTAGGAAGCTTGAGCCTTCTGCCCTGAGGCTATGGTTCCACCCCCTCCTCCAACACACACACACACACACACACAAGCACGCACATTCACACGGGCACACATACACACACAAGCTGACCTTGCCCTGCAGGAGAAAGGGTATACAGGCCAGCCAGCAACCTAGGAGGCGGCCAGAGAGGCTGGGGGAGGAATGGAGGGTGTGGTCCTCACCACCGCTGTGGTGAACCGGTAAGCCCCAGACATGCCTTCAGGGTGCATGCCCACCAGTCTCTGTGGTTCAGTCCCCTGAGCCTTTGTTGCGCAGCTGACTTCAAAGAGCTACAACCTTGGGGCAGCCAGAGGGCAAGGTCTTTACTGGCCGGTTTGTAATTTCCTGCTTTTTTTAGAGAAAGCCTTCAGTGCCCTCTTGTCCCTGCCTCCTTCCCTCCTCCTGGGGCGGAAACCACTGCCCCCTGCACCACCACCACCCCCACTCCACTCCCCGCCCCCCCCCCCCCACTGGGCTCAGGACTAGGAAGTGTGCCTGTATCCCGCCCCTACACAGGACACAGTGTCCTGTATTATTTCCAGCCTGCTGGTCCTGGGAATCTCTACTTACTTTTTCTCATTTCCTCCCCTTGAACATTAGAAACATTAGATTCCAAAAATAATCCAAGTCACAGTGTTCTGCAGGCTGCATGTGTGAATGTTCTCTCCCAAAGCTGTTTTTCTCCTCCTCCCATCCTTTCTCCCTCTCCTGTGTTTTTAGCCCCTGCTGTATGTGGAGGGCACAGGCCTGCAGGAGGGCAGGGGGTGGGGAGAGTGCGACAGGGACGACTTAGATCTCTCCCAGGTCTCCTACGTGGGCTGCAAGGGGTGAGACCAAAGAGCCATATGTAAACAGCCTGCATATGTGGCCTCTACTTATAAATGGACCCTCCAGAACTGTGGACCCCATCATGACCCCTTAGAACTGAGAACGTGGATACTATGTTAACAATGTTTCCAGATTCTGGGTTGTCACACTGATTTTGTCTGTACTAATTAGGTGAGCTAGAAAGAGTAGGTCCTGATCAGAGGCAGACATTGTGTAAGGCATAGGGAAGTAAATGAGAATCTTTGATTCCCTCATTTATAAGCAAACATTGAGTGTTCCCCATATGCTGGGTCCTCTGCTGGGTGCTGGGCACCCTGTCTCCCACCCAAGCCCTAGACAGGGGGAATCATGGAGGGAAGCTTAGGGAAAATGAGGCTCAGCATGATGTGATTCCTGATACTTTGTAAGAAGAGGATGGCACAGAAATAGTGCTCATTGTGGTGGTTAGAGCCCGGTTTGCTATCTAGGTCTCTCTTGCTTACTCGGCAGGAGTTAGGGTTTGGGTGGAGGCTAGTGTGTAGTGGGAGACTGTGGGGGTGGCCCAAGAAGAAAGGTAGCAATGTTAGTTTTGCCCCAGTAGGGGAAGTGGAAGGAATGTTTTAAGTACTGTTTTGGGAAGAACAAAAAGACTTTCAGGTACATGTTATTAAGTGGAAAAACAAGTAGAGTCTCCACAATAGGGACCTTTATCAAGTCATTTTACTTTGCAGAACAGTTTCCTTCCTTCCTTTCATCTTCTATCTTACTCCCCTGTGCCCCTCTCCTTCCTTTCCCATCTGTGACCTTTCCCCTCCATGTCCTTGCACCCCCTCCAGCCTGTACTCACCCCACTCTTTTTGCTTCCATTCTCTCTGAACCTGTTATTTTTCTTCCCTTTTGAGGTCCTGCTTCTTTCTTTGGGTGGAGCTTAGAGAGGGCTCCTTGTGATTCAGGCCTCCTCTGGAAAGCAGAAAGAGAAAAGGCCAGAAGACCCAGCAACTGCGTCTAGAAAAAGCTCTGGCTTTGCACTCAGAGACCAGGATTTGAACCCAGCGAGCCCCCTCTAAGCTGAACGGCTCTCAGCGTCTGGTTTAACCTCTGTGAGCAGTTTCTTTATCAGTAAAATGTAGATTTTAATAAAATCTTAATAAAATTTTAATAAAATCCCTTAGGCTCGGGATGGATTAAAGAAAATGTATATATAGCATCTAACATGCCCAGAGTTCAGGAGGTGCCCAACAGATGGAAGGTTTGTGGAGGTAGACTCAAGGTGGACCACATACACAGACGGGATCAGGAGTGGAGAAGAGAGGCATGAGGGAAGAGAAGCTGGGGCAGGGGAGGGAGGGCAGGGAGCACACCCCCATCCACAGCAAGAGGGCTGGAGCAGACAGAGGGCAGTATGTAGCAGCAAAGTATGTAGGGGAGGTAGGTACCTGGTGCCCAGAGAGACAAGGAAGGGGCCTTGAGAAGGAACTGGTCAGTGAATCGTAGATATCAGATCTACTGCCAGTAGAAGGGACAGGAGATGGAAACATGTGACCCAGATGGCAAGAGCTTAGACACTGTTGCTAAAGATAAGTCAGTCAAACAAGTGCCAGCTGTTGGGCTGGGGCAGGCAACTGGCAGACCAGCTCTGGTCAGGCCTTACCATGTTGGAGCAGGGAGCACTGGCCGCAGGAAGACAGTCATCCTAGTACCTATCAGGGGTAGGTGGACAACATAAATGGAGATATCCAGCCGAAGTTGGGGTGCAGAAAGATGAAAGAGCATCTGCGAAGGTGTAGCAGCCTCCAAGTACAGGGTGGGTTCTGGGAACAGCCAGTTTCTAGAGAGGCTAGAGCTCAGGTTCCCTGGGGAGGAGGGCAGGAGGGTGATGTCATGCCATGTCCATTACCAGGAGTTACGACAGGGGGTTGGAAATCTAGTCACACTGCTTCCTGAGTAACCTGGGGGCATGAGGAAAGCTGGAATCTGGTGAACAGTTCAGGGCCTGCTGGGAGCATCTTAGAGAATGCTAGAATCCTTGAGTTGGAGAGTCAGATCCCTTCCTCGAGGCTTCCCTAGATGACAAGCATTCTCTAGACTCTGCTGAGTATTTGCTGGGTCGAGGAAGCCACAGCTGTGTGAAGCAGCCCATTACACAGCACCATTTGTTAGAAAGGCCTCCTGCCACCTGACCAGAATCTGTCTTCCTGGGCCTTCTACCATGTGGTCCCAGGTCTGCCTGAGCGTCCCCCAAAATGGTTTCTTCCTTCTCGTGGAGGGCAGCCTTCTGATGACTTGGAGACGGTCCTCATGGACCTTCCCAGTCTTTTCTGCTTCAGATGAACTTCATCACTACTCCTAGCCTATTGTCGTTTGATGTGGGCTCTAAACTCTTCAATGTAGCATTCATGGGACCAGTTTGCAAATATGAAAAGGGATGGGGAGGGGTCTTCAGCTTGATCTCTTGATCCTACTTGATCCCTCTAGATCCCACTTCCACAGTGAGAGAAATATTTCATGTGTGTAGGTAGACTTGCTTCTTGTAGTCAAGTTAGCCAGTCTGAAACTCCAAGGTATGTGCCCATCCAGAGAATAATGTTTTCTTATTCAAATGGATCTCTGTCTCATATGTGAGTAGAAGAGGATGTCTTTTCACATGTATGCATAGAGAGACTTTTCTAGTATGGAAGTGCTGAGTTGGCAGGATACTGGTATCCAGAGTTAGGTGTGCCCAGGTCAGGGATATTCATGGGCAAGCCCCATCCCTGTGTCCCATGGCTTTCCCTGAGATCATTCCCAACCAGATAAGATGTGGTCTTATCTTAGAGAGTCAGAAAACTCACAGTAAAACATGCAAAGGAACATTAATTCCCTTGGAGGAGACCTGTCTTTACCAGAATCCCAGAAATGCTCTTTCCCTCTATGTTCCCCGTCCATGCTCACTAAAGAACCCACTTTCCTGCTCTTCAGCTCACCTCCGGCCCTTCTCAGAGAGCCCTTTTCCAGGACAAGAAAGGCCTTGCTATGGGGCTGGGTACTGATCTGAGAGAAGATATGCTCTCTCTTGGTACAGAAAAAAAGGGGCATTTGTTTTCCTCCATGCAGATCAAGCAGACTGACTAGTCCCACCTTAGAGGGGTACTTGTCTTGCCCTAGGAGGTTTCCCCAAGAAGCTCACCCTTGTCACAAGGTGTCAGGAGGAGGTACAAACTAGAAGGGCCTAGAAAGGGGAGTGAGACTGGACTCGGGCACCCAGGCCCCGTCTTCAGGACATCCTCCTCTATGCTTTGCACAGTCCCACCTTCTCAAGCCTTCATTCATACCAGCCTCCCTCCCTCTCTGCCTACTGAAACCCTACCCTCGCAGAAAGTCCACTCAAATACTACTTTACTCACTCTTCCCTCTCGGAAGTGGTCTTTCTCTCCTCTGGGCATCTTCCTATAACCCTTTATCCATCCTTCTCAAACTGGACTGTTCCAACTCATCTTGTACGGTAGCTTTACACTCAGAGGTCTCTTCCCCCCAAATATTGCACAGTCCTGGGTCAGACCCGGTGTTTTAGAGACCTCAGTGTTCCCCAGAGGCACACAGTCAGTGCCAAATAAAAAGTGGACTGCTCCATGGGCTGCACTCCCCACGCTGCCTGATTGAGAGGACCTGTGCATGCTCTGAGCTAGCACAAGAGCACCACCTACTGCTGAGTGCCTTCCAGGGCCTCCACTCCAGGGCTTCCCTTAGAAAATGGGTTCTAGCAACTTTCATCTAGCAACGTGCAAAGAGATTGGGAGGACGGCCCGGAGTTCTGGTCCTTTTAGACTAATCCGAGGGTGAGCAGATGAGGTGGCAGTGGGAGTGGAAAGGAGAAGGGCAAACTCTGGAGAAAGTGGGGGACCAGGTGTCTGATTAGATGTAGGGGAGGAAAGGGAGCTAAGGGAACCATGGGAGGTGGGGAGTGGAAAGAAATCCCAAAAACATCTTGGGAGAAGGATGGGTGACTAAATTAAATGTAAGTGTAAATTTCTTTGAAGGCACAGGAGCGTGAGAGGTGTGGTGATGAAGGCTACTAAAAGCATTAGACCACTAGTGGTCTCTTTATTACATTTCTGCCCTGCTTGTAGGGACAGCTAGCATTGTCTGAACACAGGAATTTGCCACAGTCCTTTGAATAAGGTTGTTAAAGAAATGGAGGGTTTTGAGGAGTGACTGGGCTCTTCATTCTCTGAGTTCTTCCTGAGCACCTGCAGGGTTTGCTCAGCCTGGTGAGGTCAGGGAGCAGGAAGCATGACCAAGCCTCTCTTCTTGGATGTTCCTGAGCCTGGCTCCTATGCCACCCCTCGCCTCCCTGGGGCCCCACTGCTGAAGCTGTTGGAAGAGGGTAGAAGGGAAAATGCGGGGGTGCTAGCTTTCCTTCTCAGCTGGAGCTCAAGCCCACCTAGCACACACAGCCTCAGCTCAGGAGCTGCCCCATTCCCCTGGATAGGGCCCCTGGAAGGGAGGGCCACCTCCTCCTAAGCCCATGGGGAATTTTTCCCCCAGATGTGCAAGTGATTGGCACAGCCGATTTTAGGATGCGTGGGAGGACTGGATGAGAACATCCAGCAGACGCTCCATTTTTGCAGTAACGATAATAGTTACCATTTACTGAGTGCATCCTCTATGCCAGGAACAAGCATTAGCTCATCTAAATTAACTTGCCAAGGGCCAGATCTCAGTTTATGCCTAAATTTAGCTTTGGGATAAAGCTGGGCACTATTTTTTCAGCTTGGATTAAATAGAGTTTGACCTCTTCAATTCTACATTTTGGGAAGTAAGTGAAGCACATTTTCTCACTCCATTGCTAAGAATGTTTTATCAGCATCTGTGGTTCAGATGGAAGGAATTTGGCCGCTCAGAGTCAATATCCCAGGGCTGCCTGGGCTGACTCCTGGCTGGGTTGGTTCTGTTTCTCGTCTACTTGACTTGCTGGTTCCTGGATGACCATTTCTCCCCCACAGGGAGGGCACAGCGCATATTGTCAGTGCTGCAGGGAATTTGGTTCATCCAGACAAACAGACTAGAAATGAAACAGACAAAAAGTCCTTTATTTAAAGTCTGAAACATTTATGTTTATAGTGGACTTGGTGAGACTTTTCACCCCCCACTTAGCATGAGGAAGGCAAGAGTGAGGACAGTGGCCGTTTAAGGCCTAACAGGAGCCTGTGCTTCTCCAGGCAGAGCTGAGCTGCGGCTCATTCTCAAGGGCAGTGTGTGGTCTGAGCATGAAGATTTGCAGCCTAAGTTTCTCTAATCAGAAAGAACTACTTTTGTGACTGCCGGCTTATCCTGTCTAAATCCAGGGGAAATAGAAAGGGAGGAGCATGCATTCAACCTCTATTATGTGTTTGTACTGTGCTGGGCACTTTTCATATGTGCTTTCTTTCCTCCTTTATAGTTATCTTCTTTGACCCAGACACTGAAGGGTTTATAAGAGCAAGGAGTGTAGGGGCGAAAAAGGAGTGGTTGGGTGCAGAGAAGCTGCAGTTGGTGAGAAATCTGTAATGTGCTAGTTTTTTTTTGTTGTTCTGTGAGATCAGGGCTGGCTCAGACTCCTCTTTGCAATGAGGTATATCATTGTCTACCCGAAGACCGCACTGCAGACACCCAGTGAGAGTTAAAAACAAATCTGACCATATTATTGCCCTTTAGTGATTTTCCACAGCAAACTAAAAAAGTGCAGTTCCTTTGCCTTCCAACCTTTGCCCCTTTGTGTCCTGGCCCCTCCCTTCTCCTTTAGCATCCTTTCTTAATAACTTCTCACTTCTCACTTCCTGCCCTACAGCTCCGGGTACCTCCTCTCTAATCCATGTTTGAAGCCTCCAGGCCTTTGCTCAAATTATGTCCTCTCCTTAAGATTCTCTTCCCATCTACATCTTCACCTGACCAAATCCTATAGTCTTTCAAGTGTTGTTCAGCTGTTGCCACCTTCTGGAAGCCACCCGTGCTTTTCCATCCATCTGCCTCTGCCAAGGAGGGTTGTGAGTCCCTCTGCGGTCAGCCCAGGGTAAGTACTTTTCGCAGTGCTTTCCACACTTAGATTGGCAGAGTATTGCCCACATTTGTCTTTCTCACTAGACTCTGACTTGATCTTTTATCATTAATCTCTCATCCAATGTCTGGAATACAGTAGGTACTTACTAAGTGAATGAAATATTATACTAAGCATCATAAGCATGTGACTATATCCAGATGCTTTTGGCTACAAGAAACAGAAAACTGGATTTTGTTTCAGTGTTCCATCTTTTAATTCATTTTGTCCCTTTCCCTCCTATTGTCTTTAAGGTGTTAATTATGATTATCTTGAAAGTGTTACCTGCTGATTCATTGCCTGGTCATCTCTGGGTCTGTTTATATTGACTTTTATTTTTTGGTTATCAGTCACTCTTCTCTGCATCTTCAAATGGCTGGTAATTTGTGTACTGAAAATTGCAGCTGATGCATTGTAGAGACTCCAGAGTAGGTTACCTTCCTCCAGACTTTGAGTTTGTTCTCGAATACAGTTAAAGCAGCCCTTGATTCCACTGAGTCCTGATTTATGCTTTGCTATGACAGCTCTACTTCCATCTTTTCATTAATCTTAGAGTATAGCCCTTACTCTTAGGATGTGGTTCTTACTCCTATATCCTGGTCTTTCTGGGGACCCAACTCTTTCTCCCAACATTTACCCAGCACTGTGTAACCTAAAATTTCTGTTCAGCTCTCAATATCCTACACTTCCCACAGACATTCTCTGCTAGACTTTCTGGACTCTCTCCTGGCATAGCATAGCTTAGAATTTCTCCAAAGGCCTGAAGGAAATTTTAATGAAGATTTTTAGGGCTCTTTCTCTTAGCTCCCTCTTCCCTAATACCCTGAAATTCCAACCACCTTAGAGTTCAGCCCTGAACTCTAAACTCTGTTTGTTTCGGTTTTGGGGTTTTTTTTGTTTGTTTGTTTTGTAGCCATCAAGACTGCTGCTCTCTGCTCAGGTCCTATTTCTCTGCTCCAGAGAGGGCTTACATTGTGTATTTCTCTTCCTTCACGGATGATTGGTCTATGTTGGTTATTGACCTGGGCTTTCAAAGGTTTATATATGGTAGGGTTAAATCTGATACCAGCTACCCTATTGTGGGTAGGCCATAAATCTCCACATGAACCATTTAAATAAAAATGCAGTGCATTAGAATCACCTAGAGAGCTCCCGCTAAATCAGAATCTTAAGAATAAAGGGTAGAAAGCTATATATTTTTACAACATTTGAGATAGTTCTGAATTAAGGCTAGGTTTGTGAACCCCTTGTGGTAGACATTGGAGCAGTGAGTTTCGAGGAAAAAGAAATCAGTATGGGCTCAGCTGGACAAAGAAGGCATTATGAGGAGATGACACTTTAATTACATTTCAAAAGATGGGTATAATTTTATATTTGGGTGCGGAACATTTCATGAGGGAAAGATGTGAGCACAGATATGGGGGCGGCGATGAGCACAGAATGCTGTTTTTGCAAAGCAGTGGATAGCATGTGGCTGGGAAGAATGCTTGGTGTAGGACAGTAGTATGAACTACTAGGGAAAGGCAGATTTGGACCAGTCAAGGAGAGAGGGAATGCCTTGAATGCCAGAACAAGAAGACTGGATTTTGTTTGCATCATAGATGACAATAACTGTGTGCCCACGCAGGTGTGTTTTGACTGGGGGAATGACATGGAGAACCAGTATATTAGAGCAGTGAAGCCAGTGGGAGCAGCTAGCTTGGTGTAAGGGAGAAACTGGAGTCTGGGGAGACCAGTATGGAAGTGACTGCAGTAATATAGGCAGGAAGGGCTGGGGGGGTGAGTAGCAGCAGGAATGGAAAATAAAGGGCATATATCAGAATTATTTGAGGAAAGAAAGAACAAATGGGACCTGGGGAATGGAGTGAAGATGTGGGAAGGCAGAAAAAGGTAAAAGTTTCCATAGAAAAGGCACAGTAGTGGGAGATGCTGCAGAACATCAAGGGGATAGTCATATTGAATTGAGCCACTAGGAATACTCTAGCATTTAAGTGTAAATTTGGGAGACAATTTGATAATGGGTTTAAAAGCATGGACTTTGGAGTCATGCAGACCTAGATTTGAGTCTTCAGTATGCCATTTGAGTTTTCATTATGTGATGTGGGCCAAGTTGATTATCTGTTTCCATAACCTCAAAAAGGTGGTGATGATAGCATGCATTAGCTCCCAGGAGCGAGGACTGAGATGATGCTATGAAGTTCGTTGTGCAGCGCCCAGCACACGCTTGGTATTGTCGGTTATCTGGGAAGTCATGCTTGGAGAGAATCCTGGAGCAGAGGAAATTGTAGGGGATTTAGGTTCAGATGGACACTGGGATTCTAAATTCATCCCCATCATCTAAGCTGTGGGAACTTCGGCAATTTGCTTCAACTCTTCATACTGACTTTTCAGCATGTTTAAGGTGGATTGAACAATGCTTTCTTTGTAGCCTTATTATAAAGACTACAAGAGGTCACCCACTCAAGTACTTGATGCAGTGCCTCAAGTACAGCTTGGTGCATGAAATGGGGAACATTACTCGTGTTGTTGAAGCTGTGAGCCTGGATGGATTTTCAGGTGGGCAGAGCCTGGTGGATAAAAGGCAGAGGGGTGAGGGTCAAATCGTGAGACTGTCACAGTAAGCGTGTGAGGCGCATGAAAGGAGGTCTCAAAGGGGCAGCGAGAGGAGTGGGAGGCAGGTTTGGCTAGATCAGCATAGGACTGGTCAGCTTTCAAAGCGGGAATGTTTCTACTGCTGTTCCTGGGCAGAGACATGAGGTGTTGGGGAGGAGCTCGAGCATGGACACACTGCACTCCAGGGAGAATGCCACAGGGGGTGGGGAGGTGGAGGCATGTGAAAGCAGGAAGGGAAAGTGAGGGATGTCTGCAGCCCCATGGCCTGCCCTTGAAAATAACCTGGTGCAGGGGCCAGAGAAAGGGAGTTTCAGAAAAGTCCATACCAGATTGTGGCGAGAGACCAAAGGGAAGGAGTGGCAGAAGGATGAACTCAGAAAGGCGGAGATGGTTGATCTTTCCCCATGGGTGCAGACCTAAGGCAGTAGTAAAGGTAGTGTCTATTACCAGGAGTTAGGGAGGAAGTGGCTGGAGGGAAAACAAAGGCAGCAGGGACAGAATGTAATTCTTGAAGTCTGGTGGTGACCGGAAAGGGGGCTGGAGTGAAGCTCTGAGTACAAAGGAAGGTGGAGCAACAGGGTAAAGAGCATCAAAGAGCATCAGTCCCAGAACTCAGCCTCCCAGGTTCGAATCTCAGCACTGCCATTCATTAGCTGTGTGGCTTTGGCAAAACTAATTAACCTTTCCGTCCCCAACCCGTAAAAGTGAACGTGATAATATCAGGGGTTAATATCTGGGAGATAATTGTGATTTTAAGAGGATTAAATGAGTTAGCATGGTGCCTAGCACATAGTGAGCTTTCAGCAAATGTGGGTGGCTATTAATGTTGTTACCGCTATCATTGCTCTGTCACTTAGGGAAGTTGAGAATGAGAGAGGATGATGGAGATAGGCAGGACAAGAAGGAGCACATTACTGCTATTCATATAGTCTGGCTTTAAAATACGGAGGCAACACCTGCAGGGAGCCTCCTTAGACTCGACACCACACTCTGACTACAGGACCACCACTATGGGTGACAGTTCGCACTCATCTACTCAGGATGATATAATTTAGGAGCCATGGCTTACCAACGGGACAGTCTTTACAGAGGTCCAGCTCAGGTGCAAGGAGACAGGAGCCCCAGTGGGCAGCTGCAGAAGCTGACCTGACTTATAAACTCATGCCCCAAGGGAACCAGTATCTCTTGTAACAAGTTCATTGGCATGGCTTCCAGGACCCCTGCAATGGATGTGCCAGTTATAGGCGTTACCAAACTCAGGGAAGCCCAAGGGATGGTGTCGCCCTCAGGTACTCATAGTTCATACATCGTTCTTCCAGGCCAGATAGAGTTTATGGGTGTTCTTACCACAGGCAACATGATTTAGTAACATGTTGTCACACGCTGTCTTTCCCTGTTTCCATGGAAACAGATGGGGATATTAAATGAAGGTCAGATTATCATGCAGGAGGGGAGTTTTGTTCACTCCTTGCTCACAGTGGGATATGTGCCTATTTTATAGAGAAACCGAGACTCTTCCAGATGTGAGCAACATGTTAGAATGCTAGATCTGAGATTTAGGAATTAGAGATTTAGAGTATGAAAAGTTTAAGAAATGTGCTAGGGGATTGATAGCATGTCTGCAGGTTAGAGACAGAGCCTGGTCAGTGAAATGGTTTGGCATCCTGACTGATTCAGTGATAGGGTCTCCCAGGTAACCAGCCTGAGCCATCTTCCCTAGAGCAGCTGGATTTACGGTGAAAGATAAAAATCGCTTGTTTCCTATACAACATACGACAGTGTACCAGTCGACATGCCAGAAACCTGCAGGAAAACAGGCAGAACCCAGAGCACCTCCTCCCTCTCAGTAGATCGTTATTGACTCCTACAGTCTACCAGGCACAAATCCTAAGTGCCTGCCCTGTTCCAGTGTCAGGATGGTCTCTCAGAACCCTGAATGCTTGTAACCTGTGAACCTGACACATACGGATGGGACGAGGTGTCAAACTCTCTCCAGGGAGGAATTCTAGGAACTTAGAAACTAGGACCACGCTTGGGGTCCTTTTTTTTTTCTCTCCTTTTGCTCCTTTTTTCCCTTAGCAGGAGAGCTTACAATCCTAGGAGAGCAGATCATTGCAAACCAGGGTTGAAGGGTCCTAAGAGTCCTGGGTCTGTGTGTTGCCCTGTTTGCATGAGAATTTATGTCCCGACATCAGTTAGAGTTCATGTGATTGCAGAACTGGAAGGTGAAGAAACTAGTCTTCAGTTCCCTCGCACTTCTCATTCCCTCTCCCTTTCCACCTCTTGATCAGGGCTGCTCTGCCATTTTAGTTTGGATCTCACCCCTGGGCCTTGCTTTCTCACTGAGCTGTTTCTGTGTCCACAGTCAACTAATTTCAGGGGGGCTTCAGCAATAATGCATTTTAATAGGAATCTCTTCTTTTTTTTTTTTAAAGATTTTATTTATTTGACAGAGAGAAATACAGCCAGAGAGGGAACACAAACAGGGGGAGTGAGAGAGGGAGAAGCAGGCTTCCCGCCGATCCAGGAGCCCGACGTGGGACTCGATCCTGGGTCTCCCGGGATCATGACCTGAGTCGCCTAACCAACTGAGCCACCCAGGCGCCCCAATAGGAATCTCTTCTGAGTGAAAAATCGTGAAGAGCCAAAGGGACTGAGTCTAAGAGTGAAAGAGTTGGGGGAGGGAGAGTGGATGGGGAAGGGAGGGTCTGGAAGCAAGGCAGGAGAGAGTGAGGTCCTGGTCGAGCCACACTGGTAGAGCAGGAGGGCACCGGTGCCGTCAGGCATAACTCTGAGAGGATGGATGGGTCTCTGAGACCTGTGTGGGCAAGGGCACCGCCAGCACCCCTCTGTGTATGTGAAGGTAGAGGAGGTAGGAGAATGTACAGGTGTCTCTGGGCTGTGTCTGCGCAGAGCCCTCAGGTCACTGTGGGGATGCCTCTTGGGGAGGGTGGGCTGGGGTGTGTTTGTATATGAGGTGCAGGTGTGATTCGTCTTAGCCTGCTATGATTTTGCAGTAAGGTGCAATCCATACCTTTCATCTGTTTTGTGCTCTAAATGAAAACATTAGGGAAATATATATATTAGAATATGTTCATTATATGGATTTTGAAATCAGGTGAGTAGCACTTAAAACATGAAACTGTTATCTTATTTGAATCTCACTCTTACTCTAAGGTCCAAATAGTGTAAATTGTTATCCTATTTTGCAGATAAGGATATGGAGGCTCAGAACAATCACCTACCTTGTCAAAGTTTATACAGCTGATTCTGTACTAGAGCCCAAGATTTGGAAGCTCCATTCTTTGTACTCTAACAGACGTAAAAGCTTTTTGTTGAACTGACCACACACCCCATGTCCCAGATGTAGCCAGGTTCACCAGCAAGGAGCTGTGAGCCCTGTTACTGCATAAGTGTTTATGGCTGGGTCACTCCTGCGTACAAGCAAGGTCAGGGAGACACAGGTGACATTGGAATGTGCATATTTAGGCAAAGAAAATCCCTTGGTTGCCTTTTGTCCTCTTAATCACCTTATCAAAGCTTAGTATGAGAACTTTAAAGCCAATATAATCTATAATTGTAGATAGTATAAAATACTAACGGTAGGTGGTAAGGTGGTTTGAAAGTTAAAACTCTAAATCAGATGCCGTTGCTAAATTTGGCAAATGAAGGAAAACAAGCCCAAGATCTTTATTTAATTCCTTGGCTCTGTGAAATAGTTTATGTTCATTAAAAACAACAGAACAATAACAACCTTTTAGCCATCCCTATCTTTATAAGAAGAGGGGGAAAAGTTTCTGTTGATTTTCCTAATTTGCATTTAAATAGATTCTTCTTATCATTTATTATATATTAAGAACCAGATTTTTGTATTTTCCCTGAATTTTAGCCAGCATTAAAAAAGTCATTTAGTTTAGTTAAAAGCAAAACATGAAAAAGAAAAAACAAAACAAAACCCAAGTAGCCTACATGTAACATCTGTCTTCTTAATGAGACAAAACTATGTTAGTTTCTAAACAAAGAGATAAAATTTCATTATTTAGACATGAACTTTCCTCTTGGAGGAATTTTGTTGTTATATTACATTTTCTTGAACCTATCATTTGTAGCTTTTCCAAAAAAACCAAAAAATAACAACAACAAAAAAAACGGCAGATGAAAATGTTTGAAACTACTGTGGAGTTATTTTCTTTAGTTTTTTTTTGTTTTGTTTTCTTTTTTTTTCTTTAGCTCTTTGGGTCAGTCTAGTTCAAGTGTCTTCCAGACAGCCCAATTCGAATAGATCAAATCATAAAATGACCTGGCTGGAAGGGAGCTTAGAAAGGGCCAGCTTGTCTGGAGATTAGCAACCCTAGAGCCTGTGGCCAGCTCACTCATGCATTCATTTTCACTCGAGAAGTATTTATCGAGAGTAGTGGAGCTGTTTGATGAATCAGCTGTCCCCAGGCCCTGGTGGGGCAGGGGTGAAGCTAGCAGAGCAGGCTGGGTGTTGGAGAATGAATGGCCCTATGTGAGGGATAGCATGTTACCTCATCTGGAGCCTTACAGGCCCTGGTGGCTGCCTTTTGGGGGGTACCTGTCCCAGGAAGCCTAAGGCACAAGAGGTCCTACCACTGTGTGCAGGAAGCAGGGCACGCATCCCAAGAGACTGCCTCAACGTGCACTCAGTGAATATGCATTGGGTGGAGTGAATGAATTCTAGACCCTGGGCTTACTTCTCTGAACCCATTTCTCATCTATAAAATAGTCCTGATGGATGCGATGAAATGAAGTGTTTGAATGGACATGTTAGGTAGAAGCTACATCTGAGCCATGGAAGGAACGCCTTGACAGGAGAGATTTCAGGCCTTAATCCAGGAGCAGTAGACAGTTAGATCTGAGCTGGAGGCAAGGATGATGATAAATAGGTTACACATTAGAAGCCTGGGGCACAACATCCTGACCCTATGGCTTCCAAGATCTTGGAACTGACAGATCAAGAACCACAGGTGTGAAGCAGCTCTCCTCCTCCACCTCTGCCCCAGGGTAACCCCCAGGCTCATTGTAATGCATTTGTGTTGCAGTTAGAGCTCCACCCAATGGAGAAAGGCTGCCAGGAAGGTTTTGGTACTATTAACCTTATAAAGTCAAAAACTCCCCCTCCAGCCTGTGAGAGGGGTCCCCCAAATGATTGGAAACAGCCTCCATCAGATAGAACCCCACTGAACATAACCACTCCTCCCAGCCCAGAGAGACCCACTAAATATCCAATCCCAGAACAACACAGGGGCCGGTTCCACCTCACAGAACCTTGCCTGCTCTCCCCTACAGAGTGTATAGCTGCTTTAATAAAAACAGTTTTTGCTTTCATTTTGGACACCGATCTCTTATTCTTTATTGCATCAGTGCCAAGAGCTGAGACACAGAGCTTTTGCACTGACATTTTGCATTCTAACACACCAAACAAATGTCAAGGCTGGGACTAAGAAATTACCTTTCTCTGGCTATCAAATAATGCCAGTTTGCTAACTGTAATTCTTTTCTTCAAAAGTTAGAAATGTAAGTTGCAGACATGAATATACATACCTTCTGATCCAGGAGACTCATTAAAAATATTTTATTCTGAATGAAAAATATATATTTCATAACTTTCCAAATTGGGCTTGAATCTAAGTCAGGAGCTTACCTCCTTTCTGGGAACGACTTATCCCTTGCAAATGAGGAGGAACCCAGAAATGAGACTTGCCTACAGTCTCATAGGGAGTTAGTGACAGAACCAAGGCTGGAGCCAGCCAAGACCTCATCCTGCTCCGGGCACACTCGCCCATCCCCGCACACACACATATGCATCTGTGCACATAGGTACACGCATTCTTTCCACAGACGGAGGCACTGAATGCTGCAGAAATGACGGTGACCCTTGAAGACGGCCAGGCCCATAAGGTGCAAGTCATAGACCATTAGGCCATAGACTCAGGCCCAGAGAAGACTCAATACTGTCTCTTGGGCGATAAGCACCTTGGAGAGACTCTGGTTTCTGGTATCACATGAGACGGTCTGGTCCCCAGAGTAGGTCTCTTTCTTTCTTCCCAGCTACAGAGATAATCTGTCACCTCTTCGGAGCACTTCCTGCAGCATGGCTGATCTTGCCAGAATCCCTGGCCCCTGGAGAGCTGCTGGGAGGCTCCAAAGTAGAGGCAGAATCCAGCTGAATGGCCTAGGCGCTGATGTCATGCAAGAAACCCACTCAAGAGAGATGCATGTTCCTCCAGTGCTCCCTCCTTGCCTGTCCTTTAGCTCCCTTCTCTCCTTTCCATCCTAACTGGTCCCCATCCAGCAATCCCTACTCTGTAGTCCAGCAAGGACCTGGCACCAGGCACTCTCATCATTCTGGTGCTAACACAGAACTCTGGGTCTGATTTGCATATCTAGATAGTCGTGGAAAATACATGGAAGGTCACTTCTTGACCACTGGAATATCCAAGGAAGTATATGGAGTGAGTGCTTTTCATCACAAGTTCTGCAGACTTTAGGCATTTCAGATTTTCATTAATTTATTGATTCCTTTGTCAATAAAGAAAAGAGATGAGAAATTATTTTAAAATGGGGTTGATGGGCGCCTGGGTGGCTCAGTAGGTTAAAGCCTCTGCCTTCGGCTCGGGTCATGATCTCAGGGTCCTAGGATCGAGGCCCACATCAGGCTCTCTGTTCGGCGGGGAGCCTGCTTCCTCCTCTCTCTCTGCCTACCTGTGATCTATCTCTGTCAAATGAATAAATTAATTTTAAAAAAATAAAATGGGGTTGAGAGGCAGAATTTTAAAGAGCAAAAATTACAGAATAGAGTTCCTCTACACTCCTAGGACACTTGTCTTCTTTTTCCCTTTGTCCTTAATAATTGAGGGGGAAAAATAAAAGTCCCCGTGGGACTGACTGCAGCTGGTAGGTCCAGGCTAGTGCAACAGCACATGTTGCCCCAGCCTCCGCAGAAGCCCCCAGCCGGAAACATCCTCTGACACCGGGAAGTGAAGAGAGATACTTTCATCCTTTCCTTATTATCCAGATAGGTAGCTGGGAGTCATGTAGGGGATTCCGAATGGAGAAGCACCTTCAAATCACACATGTTTTCCTTCAGAAGGTGATGGGTTTATACTTACGTGTAAGTTGTCACAGCCTTGATGTCTCTATCCTGACCTCCAGACATATAAGTCTCACTGCCCACAGAGCACCTCTGCTTGAAACTCTCGTAAGCCTGTCAAACTTGGCACATCTAAAACAGAACTCACCATCTCCCGACTCCCATCCCAGCTTCTTACCCTCCTCTTTAGGTAGCAGCTGTGGTGGCAGCTTTCCTACAAGGACCCAGGGTGCCATGACAGCCACCTCTCTATTCCTTAGCTCTTCCTCGCCCTCCCTCCCCAAACAATTATGAGTCTTCATCCCTTTCCTAGGAACTCTCAATCCTGCCCACTTTGCAGACTTCCCTGTCACACGCCTAAGCCTGGCTTCCAGTTTCTCACCCCACCGCTTACTAAGATTACTGGGACAGCCTCTAACCCTTCTCTCTGCCCCTCCCACCCACATCCCACACTGCCATCAAAGCTCACCAAGCTCACTGCTTGGCTTAAAACCTTCCATGCCACTTGCTGCCCATAGAATATAGTCCAGGTTTCCTAAAGCCTATCTCTAGGAGTGTCCATGGTTGGCTGTCCTGGCTACGTCTCCAGCCCCATCTTCTCCTCACTTCTGACTTCAGAAGCACAGCTAGAATGCTTTCAGAGCCCTCCACACACTGGGCTACATCGAGTTCTGCTTCTTTGGTTTCTCCATTGCCTGGAGCTCACATCCCTCTCTTCTCAACTTGGCTAATTCCTACCTGAGCCAGCCCAGGTAGGCACCTCCTCTGGGAAGCCTTCTCTGCTCTTCCTTGTCCCCACTCCGTTAAGAGTGGATGCTAGCTTGGTAGAACATATGGGACTTTATCTAGATAGATTTTTTTTTCAAGTCATGAGTCTATTCAAGTCCTATGCCAAGTTATATTAACATTATCTCTGAGTCCCTGTCTGCTTTCCACGCTGGTTGTTAAACCACTTAAGCTCAAGAATCATGTTAGTCACTTTTGCTTTTCTGTTGCCTTGGACAGTGCCTGGCACATAGCAAGTGCCCTGCAAAGGTTGGTTGGCCATAATTGAAAGAGTAAAGTCACTTTGCTTTTCAAAGGGTAATAATAAATGAGTCTGGGGTCCTGCCTCCAGGAAGGCTGGCGCCATCTTTGCCACTTCCCAGCCTACACCTGTGCTCAGCTCCTCCATACTCTACTCTGCAGCTGAACTTGTCCCAACTATGAAGCTTCAGTTCAAGTAGAGGAGTCCTCTTTTCCAAAGGCTTCATACCTTTCCTGGATATATCTCTTGACTGTACCTGAAAGATAAAGAGGATTACTTGGCTTTGGTAGCAGAGATCAGGCAGAGCTCAAGCAGGGATCTGCATTTCCTGCCACTGTTTTGGCTACACCCTTTACCTGCTCAAGGGCTTCACTCTTAAGCTACACACAGAATGGCTGCAACAATTTGAGGCTCAGGATCACCATAACAGTATCAGAGGGACAGAAATTATATCTAAAGAAGTAGGGTTCTGTTTTCCCAGATGCTTCTAGGCAGATGTCCCTCATATCTCATTATACTGAATCAGATGGCATTCCTATTTCTGAGACAGTCCCATTGGCTGGGAAATGTCCTACACTGATTGGCTTAGATCTGATGTCCTGAGGATGGATACCCCTTAGAGTGATCCCTCCCTTGGAACTGGGGTTGTGTTCAGCTATCCTTGATGTGTGTGGGCTGCCTGGGAGAGAGGTAGATGCCTAAATAAGCAAACAAACAAACAAGCAAACAAAAAACAGGGCACAGAGCTAAGGGGAGAAAGATAGCTCGGGCTCACTGTGCCAGCCAGAACCCAGCCTATCCTTAAAATCCTCCTCCTCTGGTTCCTGATGGATTATAGTAGAAACCCTGGAACTGGGAGACTACGGAGTTACAAGAAAAGGTGGCTTAGTCTAGAGTTGATGAAACAGTGTGTGTGGTTGGGTGATGTGATACGGGACAAGGCATGTTAGGGTGCCCTATTGCTTCCAACAAGGGTTTCTCTTTTCTAGTGCAATAGGGAACGGATTCAACCTCCAAGTTGTGCCCTCAGCCCCTGCAGCTAAAACAAGCCTGGGGCCCTTTTAAGGCTTTCTAAACATTTTTACAAAAAATAAGTAGATAGGGATAATAAAAACAGCTGCTTCTGCCATCTCCCTGATTCTCTCACTCATTCTCTCTTTCTCCCTCAGGCTTTATAGGATGACACAGAGGCTGATGATGCATTCTTGTGCTAAAAGTGAGGGCTTTCCTGGGAAACTGGGCTGTGGGCCACCCCCACTCTGAGAATGATGACTGGTTCTCACTGGGCACCAGTAGGAGGACTCATTTTTCTTTTCCTTCCAGTATCTCTGAAAGTTTTGCACTGTTGGACCCATGGGTCTTCTGACTACTATGTACCTTCTTGTCCCCTCTAGATGTTTGACTGGATAAGCCACAACAAGGAGGTATTCCTCCAGAGCCACACGGAGATAGGCCTGAGCTACCAGCACGCCCTAGACCTCCAGACGCAGCACAATCACTTCGCCATGAACTCCATGGTGAGTGGGGAGCCCCATCTCAGCACTGCCTCTGGAGGCAGGACAGTGGGGGGGGGGACACTGGTGGGAGGAGATGGAGGAGGGAGGGATAGAAACAGATTTGAGACCTGAGTAAGCAGGAGGGACTCTGGACATGCGGTCTTTAGCACTCCATGGGGATGTGTGCAGGACGTGTGGCCAGCCAGCTATGCCTACAGCAGATTATGGTCCATTCCTGCCCCCTGGACTCTGCTTTACTTGATGAAAGGAAGGTGCTGGGGTTGTAGAAGGCATTTGCTCAGCACAGGATGATAAGGGAAAGTCGCCAGTTCCATTCAGCTGATTTAACCAACATCTGTTGGTCCCTGGCATATGTGAGTCACTGAGCTGGGATGGTGAGGAACCTCAGGCTCACTGGAAACATTTCACTGGAAATAGTTGAGTGAATTGGGGCTGTTTATACTGGAGAAGGGGAGCCTTAAGGGACATGCAGTTGATGCCTTTAGATATTGGAAGGGCTGTCTATGGAAGGAGAAAGCTAGAATTGCTTTGTGTTGGTCTAGGAGGCAGGACTGTCCAGGGGAGTGCAGTTGGAGAGACAGGACTTGACTCAGGGAGACAGGAGGCACTAGGTGTGCAGGTTGAAGAGTGTTCAAGCGGACACTGAATTTATAGAGGAATACTTGCTAGCTGTGTGGCCATAGGGAATTTAATTCTGTGGCCTTCAAGTTCTTCATTCATAGAATGGAAAAAATAGCTACTTAAGTTTCTTGTGAGGATCTGATGAGTCAATTGTAAAGTTAGTTGGAGTTGTGCCTGGTACTTTGTAGGTTATCAGTTAATATTGGTATGATAATAATGATGGTGATGATGGTGATGTAGAAATCTAGTCCAGATAAAACCTGTGATCCCTTGTAAACCTAGCATTCTGGGATACTGTTTTTTCCATGTGGTTGTCCCAAAACATTTTTTTCAAAATCTTGTCTGCCCTTTGAACCCACTGTATTCAAAATAGCTGTAGCCTAATTATGCCTCAACTTACCTTACTTTATCTTCTACTCACCCTTCCCATTTGTGCTCCTTGTCCAAAAGAATGGCTCCACCATCCCCTATTTATCTGAACACAAAGACACCTTCCTATTTCAGCCAGTGATGCTGAGAAGGGCAAGTATTAGAAAACCATAAACATGGAGTATCCAGACACCAAAAAACAAGAGAATTTCATTTTCTACCAGGTTGTTTTAAATATGCTATGTATAGACTGAATGTACTAAAGAAGAAACAAAATTGGTCTTAAGTTGTTCTGTGTCTAGTTGGGGAAATAACCCAATCATGGTGCAGCTTGATACGTGCAGTGATAGAGATACACTGAGTTAACAGAGAACCTGATATCTCACTGGTTTAAAGCCAAAGGGATTTATTTCTTGGGCCTATCCCATGCCCGTCACTGGCTGGTAGGAGCTCCGCTCATCACAGGCCCGCGGAACTCAGGTAGACAGAGGAACCGCTGCCTCAGACGCTGCTGCTTGTCCCATATGTGCTGTCTCTGAAGCTTCCACTTAAAAGTACTAGATGCTGTGACCCTCCCACCTGGTTATCTGACAGCAGGCATAAGCCACGTGAAACTTGCTGGGTGGAGATATGTGGGCCTACCACGTGCTGGGGAGGGGAACACGGGGCCTCTGCTAATAGCCACGATGATTAGCCCCAGACCCGTAGCCAGGCGGAGAGGTCTTAGATAAGATCATCATGAAATCAGCAGAGAAAGATAACTGTGGCGGCAGAATAGAAGGTTGTGGGACCAGGCAGGGAAAACATCAACACTGATCTTGTTATCAGTTTTTGCCTACAACAGACTTGTCTTCCTCTGAATGTAAAGACTCATTTCCATTCAGTCTCCTATAATTATGTCCCATCCCTGGCTCGCTTTAGTCGCAGAGGAGCAAAGCAATTGATCATAGGTGATTAAGAATGTGAACTCAAATCTAGTCAAGTTCGATTATCTGGGTACCTTGTGGACTTCCCCTGGAGAGTCTGACAAATTCTGTGTCAGAATCTTCATGTCACCCAACTGCTTGGCCCTCAGGCAGACAAACTCATTTTAATAAGAAGCGAAGAGAAACATAATGAGGGAGGCAAGTCTGCTACCAAGCCCCTCAAAACAAGGAACGACAAAGCTAAGTAGAGCCGCTGGCTTTGAATTATCCGCACGGCTGCTCCTCTCTGTTAGTACGGATCACTGAGAGTTAATGGCACAACAGAACCTTTCTCCTGACAAATTTACTTTTGAAGTCTCCATTTTCAGGACAAAAAACAAGGGAGGAAATTTACTGAAGGGGAAACAGCTTGTGGAGCTGGGAGAGAGGGAAGAGAGATTTAATATACAACTGCCAATTAGCATGTTCTGTGCATCCCGTAGTCTCCCACCGCGAACTGTGAAGGCAGGCGGCTCTCGGAGGCCTCCTTGGACTGATTAGGCTGGCTCTCCTCTCTGGCTGGAGGGCAAGGCAAGGGAAATCCCAGGGTTGTTTGATCAAATTGTCTGGGCACAAGTGCTTTATAAACATGCCTCTGTGCCTTTGTTAACCGTAGGTTTACAGGGTTGTTATTAAAAGCAACTCCCACAAAGAGGGATGTCATCATCCCAAACAGGTGAAAGGAGGGAATTACAGACTCCTTTTCTCTGGCTGGAGTGATGGATGTTGCTGCCAAGAAGCAGATGAATGCAAGCAACTACTGCTGGAGCTCAGTGACTGTCGAATGATCTGCTACTCAGGGGAAGAGGGAATGTGGATTGTTCTGTGAATTCACTGAGGCATTTCTGTTAGTGTTCTTGGAAATTACACACCTACACACCCCCACAAATCTGTCCATGTAGATGTACATGCAGCGTGCTTTGTTTCAGGTTATAGATAAGTTCTTTTGGTATTTATTACTGGAGTAGGCCAGTGATTTCATACCTTTTGGGGAGGCCACAGAGCCCTGGAACTCTAATGAAGCTTGTGGGTCCTCTCTCCAGAGAAATGTGCACATGAACACATGTTTTAAGACAATTTTAGGGGATTCAAGAGTATCCTAAAGCCTATCAGTCAACCTCTTCAGTTGAAGATCTTAAGAACTTCATGATTTCTTCATGCATTCATTCCACAATTAAGGATCAGATATTGTGCTGGATGTTGGGCATATGGTGGTGAAAAAAAGAAAGATGGTCTGCCCCATGGAGGGTTCAGTGGGGAGACAAATGTTTAATAAATCATCTCACAAATAAATACATAATCACAAACCAATAAATGTTATGTTTGAAGAGTAAAATATGCTATGATAGAGTATAATAAAAGGAACTCAATTTAAATGGGGAGTCAGGTATAATTCTTAACTGACAGTCAGCCCTGACTTAAAGCTCATTTTTTTAATTGATAGTAATTGATGGTCTGTGAATTAACTCTGTGATGGATCAAAGAACTTATAATTAAAGAAGTCCTGGGTATATTGTTTTATAAATAAAACCAATTAGCTTATAGCTTATCTGGCTTTTAAGTTTTGTTTTCATGTGTCTAATTTTATATACTGGTTAAAGACCCAGCTCCAGCTGAGGTGACCACTACTGCGAAATAATTGCATATTATTAAATCATGGAAGGAAAGCCAGAAATTTCCTAAGTTCTATCAGTAAATTGGTACTAATAAAGGCCATCAAATATTAACATACCAAGAGTGTTAGAGTGATACCCTACTGAGTAAGGTACACGAGCAACTCTGAAAGAAAAAGGTTAAAATTGATTGATCTTTGGATCTTTGCCATAACATGTTTTTCTACAATTCCCACTGGGAAATTCTAGTTTCTTGATCTTCAAAATAACAACAACAATGATAATTATAACAACAATAATAATATCATCCTACCTACAAAACCTAGTAGCAAAATATTCTCAGGCATCTTACAGTACCTCAGAAAGCCAGGTTTTTTGAGCTCTCTGAGGCCTTCCTCTTGCTTAATTCTGCCTGTTGTTGTGGAATCCTTTCTCACAAATTCTCTTTCCTCTGAGTGTGGCCTTCTCCGGTGGGAGTGGGGACAGATGGAAGTATGGTTGAACTGTAATATGCAATAAAACAATAATGTAGCCATCCATGTTCTATTTCTTCATGAAAAAGACACAGGAGTAAATCCAAATGTAAAACAGCCTTATTTACAATTTTAATTAGCTTGTTCTTTGGGAAAAAAATAAATTGCTAATGGCTTCTGTCTAGAGTTTTAAAATATGAAATGATGTTCATTTTCTATTATTATGACTGTAAGGACTCACATAAATGATAACCATGTGCAGATGGGTGGTAGGAATCCTTTCTGCTATAGCATGTTTGATAACTGCTTTAATCCTATTAATTTGTTCACTAGAGGCACATATTGCCATTTGTGTGTAAATCAGACCAATTGCAGCAAAACCTGTGGTGTTCTTTCTCTTCATTTTGAAGGGAAATTATAAAATGGTAGCAACAAGGGAAAGTCAAATGTGGTGCAAGGGAAGTAAAGATCCTGAGGCAGGTCTCCTAACCCCAACTTGAGAAGCCTTGCTGTGGGGTCATCTGTGATCTTTGATGCTTGGCATCCCCAATCCATGATTTGATAGCACTTTCCCAACCCCAAAGAGGGAACATTTTTTATAATGACAGTATTTCTATATTTCAGTGTAAACACACACACACACACACACACACACACACACACACACACACACACTTGTGATGTTTAAATAGCCAGTATTTGATCCTGCCATAGCTGCAAAGCCCCTTAGTAGACATAGAACCTGTTTAAAGAAGGAAAAGATGATGAGGAAGAAGAAGAAGAAGGAGGAGGAGGAGGAGGAGGAGGAGGAGGAGGAGTAGAAGAGGAGGAGAAGGCAAAGGAAGAAAAAGAGATCTATCTTATCTGGTGTGCATTTGTCTTTCTGGTACCATTTTTTTCAAAGAATCACATAGTGAGAGATGCCTGGGTGGCTCAGTTGGCTCTGGTCATGATCTCAGGGTCCTGGGATTCAGCCCTGCATGGGGTTTTGTGCTCAGTGAGAAGTCTGCTTGAGGATTCTATCCCTCTCCCCCCCCCCACCGCAACTCGCACAAGCTCTCTCTTTCCCAAATAAATAAATTGATCTTAAATAAAAAAGAATCATGTAGTGAGATTGCTAAAAATGCATATTTCTTTTGGCTCCCACCCTAATCATAGACAGTCATAATCTCTGGAGGATAGGGCTCTAGGAACCTGTGTTTTTAATGAGTTCCCCCAGGTGATTTATATGTACATTGAAGTTAGAGAACTATCATTCTGGGGAATCTATAAGTATGAAACAGTCACTCCCTAAAATAAAACATCAAAGTTCTCAAAGTCTACTTTCAGCATGATAGCATGAGGAGCTCTACAAACGTACTCTCCAGTGAAACTAGTAAAAGCTGTTTGATTTAATTTAATTTAATTTAATTTAATTTAATTTAACCTACTAAAACTGAGTAACAACATTGAGTCTGTGGTATTTGAACCAAAACCCACTTTCTCCTTCTCTGTTCCCAGTTTAGTAAGGTGAAATTGTCCTCCATATTGGTGAAACCAAGAACATAGGGCACCCAGCTCCCAGTTGAAGGACTGTCATCACAGGACATTTCTTATCCTGTCCCAAACTACCTGCTGCTAAAGCTAAGTTCTGGGTGAGTGTGGCCAAGCAGAGGGAATTCCTTCTTCTGCCTAGCTCCTACTCATGGAACAGAGGCTTGATCTTAGGTGCAACACTGCTGAGAATCCTAGGGCCCCAATCTCCCTTGCCCCAGCTTGTAAGACAGAGGTTCTGTGCTGGGAGACACAAACTGAGGCCTGAGGTTACTCACACTATTCACTGAGTCTTCAGATGCTAAAGTGAGGAGAGGGGTGTCACTCAGGAAGTACACCATTATCCTTAACTCCAGTCCCAGAGCCATGGCTCAGAGATTTTGCCTGGGGGGTAGAAGCAAACTAAAACCTAGAGCTCCAAGTCTTTTCCCAAAGGGAAATGACCTCATTTGCAACTTAAAATTTAAGTCAACAGCAGTCTCAAACATACCAGTAAGGAGATTCTGGTGAAAAGCAATTGGGAGAAGATTGGTAGAGTCATTGGAGATACAGGATAAATAGTAGGCAGGCTAGTGTGCTAGAGAGAACTGGGGAAAGAGACCTTCGGGAGACAGAACAAATCTCAAACACAGACCTCACAGACTCTACCTTCAAAGGAGACTAAATTTAGCTGGATAGGTCTATGGAGCATTTTTATGCCCCAGGACATTGTCAAAAGTAATAGAATAATCTCCTGGCCATTAGTGGAATTTAATAACTACAAGTGGTGAGAGAAAGAGAAAATTAAAGGAAGCACTACCAAGACCACTCTCATTCCAGGGTGACCATGGGAGTACCCAAAGCAGTACCACCTGAGGAACATTGGAGGTCATGCACTGTGGGAGCTGAGGTGGAAATAGTCTTCACTAAAATAGTCCAGCCAGCCACAAAATAAATCAGCAAATAACAATAACAGGCCCCAGAAGTGGAGGATTAGGACCCAGAGTGCTATAATATATCATCTAAAATGTCCAGTTTCCAAAAAAAAAAAGTTAGAAGACATGAATACATGAACAGAAAAATAGTACCAGGAAAAAAAGAAACAGAACAGAAAAATAGGACCAGGAAAAAAAGAAAAAAAAAACACATATAAAGCATATACTGGAAAGAGCAGGCAACAGAAATTGCCTGTGATTGTGACGAGATGTCAGATTTAACAAAAATTTCAAAGTAGCCATTGTAAAGGTTTGTAACAGTTTTTTTTAATGAATTGATGAATTATTGAGCACAACATCTGAAACTAATGATGTACTATATGTTGGCTAATTGATCTTAAATTAAAAATGAAATGAAAGGAAACAATGATTGAAGAAGTAAAGGAAGGTTTGATGACAATGTCTCCTTAAACAGAGAATATCAGTAAAGAAATGGGAATTATAAAAATGAATCAAAGGAAATTTTGGAGTTGAAAAATACAATTACTGAAATAAAAAATTTACTAGAAAAGTTCAACAGTAGATTTGAACTGGCAGAAGAAAGAATTAGCAACCTTGAAAATAAACCAATATAAATTATACAATCTGAAGAATAAAGAGAAAAAGAATGAAAAAAAAACCAGGACCTCAGAAAAATATGGTAGAACAGTAAGTATACCAATATATGCATGATGGGAATACTAGAAGGAGAGGAGAGAGAATAGAATAGAAAAAATATTAGAAGAAATAATGGCCGAAATCATCCCAATTTCATTAAAAAACATTACACAGCCAGAAAGCTTAGGAAGCTGTAAGTAGGATAATGGCAAAGAGACCTGCAAATAGATACATCATACTAAAAATAGTGAAAGCAGGGACACCTGGATGGCTCAGTTGGTTAAGCATCCAGTCTTGATTTCAGCTTAGGTTATGGTCTCAGTATGCTGAGATCAAACCCCATGTGGTTCTCCACACTGGGAGTGGAGTTAAAATTCTTTCTCTCTCTCACTCCCTGCTACCTCCCTCTGCCCCTCCCCCTATCTAAACAATACTGCAAGCAAAGACAAAGAGAAAATCTTTTTTTTTTTTTTTTTTAAAGATTTTATTTATTTGACAGAGAGAAACACAGCCAGAGAGGGAACACAAGCAGGGGGAGTGAGAGAGGGAGAAGCAGGCCTCCTGCCGAGCAGGGAGCCCGATGTGGGACTCGATCCCGGGTCTCCGGGATCATGACCTGAGCCGAAGGCAGTCGCTCAACCAACTGAGCCACCCAGGCGCCCCGACAAAGAGAAAATCTTAAAAGCAGCATAAGAAAACTGACTTGTCAGAAGGGAATTCCAATAAATTTAATAGCTGATTTCTTATCAGGAACAATGGAGGCCAGAAGGAAGTGAGATAATATAGTCAAAGTGCTCAAAGGAAAACACTGTCAACCAAGTATCCTATATCCAGCAAAGCTAGCCTTCACAGTGAAGATGAAATAAAGATATCTTCAGCTAAACAAACACTGAGAAAAGTTGTTGCCGGCACACACACTTTATGAAAATTATAAAGGAACACTCAACAGTAATTTGAATCCACACAAAAAGACGAGGAGTACCAGTAAAGGTAATTATGTCATTATAAAAGACAACACAAATGAATATTTCTTCTTTTTCTCTTAGTTGATTTAAAAATTAATTGTGTAAAATGTTGAGGCTATTGAGCCTGTAACATACAGAAATATATGTGCCAGTAAAGCACAAGTGGTGAGTGGGAGCAAAGCTATGTTGGAGTAAGGAAATTACTTCCACTAGAAACTTGAATCCATAAGAGCAAATGAAAAGACCCAGAAATAATAAAATAAAGAGGTTAATATAAGAAAAGCTATAAATATATACTTAAATTCTTTTTTCTCATTTCTGCTTCTTTAAAAAACATGTATAAAATAGAAAATATAACAATCTAACTTTAAGTTTGTAGCTTTTATAGGTGTAATGTGTATAATAATAATAATTACAAAAGGGAGGAAGGGAATAAAGCAATATAGGAGTAACACTTTTACTCACTGGAATTAATTACATCTAAAGCTGATTCTGATAAGGAAAGATGTGCATGGTAAGCTCTAGAGCAGTGGTTAAGAAAATAACTCAGAAAATATAGTGAAAAAAATCAGTAAAGATATTAAAATGCTACATTATAAAATATTCACCTAATACAAAAGAAAGCAGTAGAGGAAAAATAAAGGTATAAAAAATGGCAGACATAAATCCAACTATATGAATAATGACATTAAATGTAAAAGGTTTAAACACTCTAATCAAAGCTAGAGATTGTTGGTCTGAATTTAAAAAAAAGAAACAAGGAGATCCAACTATAGATTGTCTAAACCAGACACACTTCAGATTCAAAGATTATAATGAATTGGAAGTAAAAGGTTGAAAAAAAAAAGATGTACTATGCAAGCAACAAGTGCAAGAAAGACAGAGTGGCTACATTAATGACAGACTTTTACGTAGACTTTAAAACAACAAAATGTCACTAGAGATACAGAGGGGCATTTTGTTATGATAAAAGGGTCCACTCCTTCACATAGGTACAAAAATTATCTAAACATATATGTACCCAACAACAGAGCACCAAAACACTTGAAGTGAAACTGACAGAAATGAAGGGAAAATATAATCCTACAATAATAGAGACTTTGACACTCTAATTTTTAAAAAAATTTTTTCAGTGTTCCAAGATTCATTGTTTATGCCCCACACCCAGTGCTCCATGCAATATGTGCCCTCAGTACCCACCACCAGTATCCCCCCACTCCCTCTCCTGCAAGACCCTCAGTTTTTTCTGAGTCCAAAGTCTCTCATGTTTTGTTTCCCTCCCCCAATTACCCTACTTCCCATTTCCTTTCCTTCTCCTACTGTCCTCTATATTACCCCTTATGCACCACAAGTAAGTGAAACCATGTGATACTTGACTTTCTCTACTTGGAATATTTCACTTAATCTCTTCCAACCCAGTCCATGTTGCTACAAAAGTTGGATATTCATCCTTTCTGATGGAGGCATAGTATTCCATTGTATATATGTACCACATCTTCTTGATCCATTCATCTGTTGAAGGGCACCTTGGCTCTTTCCACAGTTTGGTGATTGTGGCCATTGCTGCAATGCACATTGGAGTACATATGGCCCTTCTTTCCACCACATATGTATCTTTGGGGTAAATACCCAGTGACACTCTCATTTTTAATAGTGGACAGAACAAATAAGCAGAAGATTAATGAGAAAGTAGAACACTTGAAGCAAGGAAATAGAGGCTATAAACCACATTGACCTAAGGGACATCCTGGAATACTCCGTCCACCAACAGCAGACCATACGTGTTTCCCAAGGATACATGAAAATTGTCCAGGATAGATCATGTGCTAGGTCATAAAACAAACCTCAATAAATAGAAGGGATAAAAATAATATAATTCTAACCGTAATGGAATAAAATTAGAAATCAACAACAGAAAGAAATTTGGGAAATTTGCAAATATGTGGAAATTAAATAACATACTACTAAATATATAATGAGTCAAAGAAGAAATTAAAAAAGAAATTGGAGTGGTGACTGGATAGTTCAGTCAATTAAGTGTCCAACTGTTGATTTTAGCTCAGGTCATGATCTTGGGTTTGTAAGATCGAGCCCTATGTTGGGCTCTTCACTGGATATGGGACCTGCTTGGGATTCTCTCTCCCCCTCTGCCCTTCTCCACTGCTCACACACTCTTTCTCTCCCTCTAAAAAAAGAAAAAATGGAAAATACTTTGAGATGAATGAAAATGAGACACAACATACTAAAACTTATAGGATACAGCTAACACAGTGCTTAGAGAGAAATGTATAGCTGTAAAAACCTGGATTAAAAAAATTCTGAAATTAATAACAGTGTTCCACCTAAGGCACTGAAAAAAGAACATACTAGACTAAAGCAAGGAGAAGTAAGGAAATAATAAAGATTAGAGTTGAAATTAATGAATTAGAGGATAGAAAAACAACAGAAAAACCAATGAAATTAAAAGCTGGTTCTTTGAAAAGATCAACAAAATTAACAAACCTTTAGCTAGAATGACCAAGAAAAGCAAAATTACTAGAATCTGAAGTGAAAAAGGAGACATTACTACCAACTTTACAGAAATAAAAAGGATTATAAAGGAATACTATGAATAATTGTATGCCAATAAATTAGAAACTTAGATGAAACGGGAAAACATGAAGACCCAGATGGCTTCACCATTGAATTCTAAGAAACATTTAAAGAAAAATTAATGCTAAGTTTTTAGAAGCTTTCCCCAAGGTAGAACAGACTGTTTTGCAGCTCTTTCAATTAGTCCAGTAATACCCTGATACCAAAACCAGACAAAAACATCTCTCAAGAAAAGAAAGGTACAGACCCATATTGCTTATGATTATGGATGCAAAAATGTCCAATAAAATACCAGCAAACTAAATATAGCAACATATAGAAAGAATTATATACCATGACCAATGGGAATTATTCCAGGATTGTGAGGTTGGTTTAACATCAGTAGAGTAAAAAACAAAGACCACATGATAATCAGTGGACTTAGAAAAAGGATTTAACAAAATCCAACACCTTTTGATAATAAAAGCAACTAAATAGGAATAGAAGAGAACTTTCTCAACCTGTTAAAGGGCATCTGTCTATGAAAAACCAACAACTGATATCATACTTAATGATTAAAGACTGGATATGTTCCACCTAAGATTAGGAAAAAGACAAAGATGTTTGCTCTTGTCACTTTCTATTCAATATTGGAGGTTCTAACAAGGGCAGTTATTCAGGAAAAAGAAAAAGCATCCAAACTAGAAAGGAAGAAGTAAAACTATCTCTATTCTTAGATAACATGACCTTGTATATGGAAAATCCTAAGCCATTCACTAAAAAATTATTAGAAGGAGTAAATGAGTTCAGTAAGGTTGTAGGATACACAATTAGTATACAAAAATCAATTGTATTTATACATACGTACAGTGAAAATCTGAAAATGAAATTAAGAAAACCATACAGTAATGTCAAGAAGAATAAAACACTTGGGAAACTTTTAACAATAGAGGTGTACTACTTGTACTCTGAAAAGTATAAAAACATTGAAAGAAATTAAAGAGCTAAATAAAGGGGGAAATCTCTTATTCATGGATTGAAAGACTTTATTGTTAAAATGGCAGTCAATCTACAATTCAACACATTTCTATTGGAACCCCAGCTGTCTTGTAGAAGCTGATTCTCAAATTTACATGGAATTACATGGGACCCTGAATAGCCAAAACAGTCTTGAAAAAGTAGGAGGACTTCTATTTCCTGACTTCAGAGCTTTCCACAAACCAATAGTAATCAAGACAGTATTGTATCAATTTGGGATAGACATATAGATCAATGGAACATAACTGAGAGTCTATAAATAAACCCATATGTCTGTGATCAGCTGGGTTTTGGTAGAGGTACAAAGACCATTCAATTTGGAAAGAATAGTTTTTCCAGCAAATGGTTCTGGGACAAGCATGTAAAGAATGAAGTTGGACCCTTTCCTCACGTTAAATTAAAAACAAAACAGGAACAGGGCGCCTGGGTGGCTCAGTTGGTTGGGCGACTGCCTTCAGCTCAGGTCATGATCCCGGAGACCCAGGATCGAGCCCCACATCGGGCTCCCTGCTCAGCGGGAAGCCTGCTTCTCCCTCTCTCACTCCCCCTGCTTGTGTTCTCTCTCTCACTGTGTTTCTCTCTGTCAAATAAATAAATAAAAATCTTTTTTAATAAATAAACAGGAAGGGCACTTGGCCGACTCAGTCAGTAGAGCATATAACCTTTAATTTTGGGGTCATGAGCTCAAGCCTCATGCTAGGTGTAGAGCTTACTTTAAAAAAATGGACAAAGGATCAGTATAGACATGTTTTCAAAGAAGATATACAGATGGTCAATAAGTACATGAAAAGATGCTTAACATTGATAGTCATCAGGGAAATGCAAATCAAAACCACAATGAGATATAATTTTACACCCATTAGAATGATTATTATCTGATTTCTTGATTATAACAGATGTTAGCAAGGACATTGAGAAAATCCAAACCCTCTTACATTCCTTCATACACTGAAGGAGTGTAACATGGTGTGGCCACTTTGGGATATAGTCTGGCAGTTCCTCAAACAGTTAAACCTAGAGTCACCATATGTCCCAGTGATTCAGTTCCTATGTATATACCCAAGAGAAATGAAAACATATGGTTACACAAATGTCCATACATTGTACACAAGTGTTTATGGAAACATTATTCATAATAACCAAAAGGTAGAAATAACCCAAATTGTCCATCAACTGATGAGCGGATAAAGAAAATATGGTATATACATATAATGGAATATTATTTGCCCATAAAAAGGAATGAAGTGCTGATTCATACTTGTTGGATAAATAAGGATAGTAAGCATGCCACAGCATCTGTTGCCAACCTGGAACAGAGTTTGGGCAGCAAGGATGCAGAACTGGTAAGGCAGGGCCTTCGCTTCTGCAGGAGCCCTATAGGACAAACACGACTCTGAGCATCCCTTGGAAGGCAGGGGGTGAAAGCAATGGGTTCCATCATAAGTGGTCCTGGGAGCCAGGCTGCTTAAAAGGTCCCCAGGTGATGTAGAAACTAGTGGACTGGATGATCTTTCACATTCCACCTGACCTCAAGTATCTTTTTTCCAAAGTTCTAATCCTAAAGGCAGAGGTAAGACAACTAAAATGTGTCCCTCCTTGATGAGAATGAATGTGATCCTGTGTTTGCTGCCAATGCTGGGATTCCTAAGGCAGGCCTTCTGAGGAAACCTCTGCTTCTAAAATATTGCACATGTCACCAGCCAGACCTATTCTTACGAATCAAGTTGAACAGGATGCAGTGTTTGTATCTCCACAAACAGCCATGTGGATGGACTTTTGCTTTTCTTCCAACTCAGTAAGAGGATTAGATTTTATTTTCTCATATGCTCAGTATCCATTTATGAATCCTTGCTCTTGGCACCATTGTCACCATTAAACTTGTCCTAAGGCGAGAGGAAGATGCTCTGGAGGGGGCCCGGGACATCCGATGTACGTGGCTAAGACAGCAGTCCTCTCCCTGGCTGCCCTATCTGGGCCCCACTGTCCTAGACTCCACTTTAACCATGCTGGGGTGGAGTCCAGGAAATAGATACAAGGTTGAGAACCAGATTGAGAATCACTGGCTCTGGATGAAGAGGAAAAGCAACTGACAATAGGCAGAGGTTAAACTCAAAAGCTACTGGACAATGAGCCTCTGGAGCTGGAGGTGAGGATTTCCCTTCAAGATCAGGAGGATCCAGAGAAAAGGAGTATTTGTCCTTACTCCCTGCTCCTAGCTTCCCACCCCAACCTTTCTAGGTGCCTATTTGCCTTTGCCCACTGGTCTCAAATCAGCTATATCTGGGGGATTGGATTCAATCCAACAGAAAAACCTAGGGAAGCTCCTTGGCTCCCTGCAATGAGGCTTTCTTGGCCTTTCCTGATGCACAGGGCTGGCTCTTCTCACCAGTTGCCTGTCCGCTGGGTCCCTTCTGAAAACCTGCTCGAAGCTGATCCGCAGGGCGTGGCTGACCGCTCTTATTTCTGACTTGTGGTTGGCACAGGCCTGGTTCCTCCTTCCCTCTTAATCATACACCCACTCCGGGCCCCAGACTTCCCTCTTCCTCCTCACTCCCAATTCTCTGCCCACAACCCTGCTAACCTCTTTTCTGGCTTTAATCTACTGCTCTCTGGGGCCTTCTGTCAGCATGTTCCTTGCCTTCAGGTAATTTGCTAGGCCCTCTTGGTGTTCACCCCTTGAGCCTTGTGGCTCAGTTTGCCCGCACATGCTTCCATATTCACATGAAGCCACTGCCTGCTCTCTGACAGATCTGCAGCTGCCAGGGAGTTAATTTGTCTGAAATTCAGCCAAAGCTGACTCATGCCTCTTCTTTGAGGTCTCCTGGAGCCAAGTGAAAAGAATGAAATGGTCTATGAAACCTAGCATGTCAGATGAGATAATGTACACAGAAGGGCTTAAACTGTAAAGCATGACACAAATATAAAATATTGATGATAATATGTAGCAGTAATGTTGCAGATGCCACATATGCCATTCTGGGGCATGAGTGGTAGCCAGCAGGAGTACCAGGAAGGGGCCAGAATAGATCAAGCACATACAGGCAAGTCAGAACTGAGAGGTCAGGACCAGGTAGGCATATGGGAAGGGAACATTAAAAAAAGCAGAGGTCAGAGTGCCTGACACAACCAGAGGCTCACAAATGAGCAAGAGCTAAATTTCCATCAATAAGTTCTTTTGGCTCTACCCTCGGCATATATCCAGAATTTGTTCACTTGTTACCATCTCCACGGCCACCACCCAAGCTGCCATCAGTCCTGCCTGGACTATTGTTGTTGCTTCTGCCTGGTATCCCTGCTCCTACCTCCGTTCCCATATGGTCCAACACAACTATCTGAAGTTCCTGCCAAGAGTAAGATACATCATATTGTGTCACTCCTGTACTCAAAAATGCTGTAATGTCTTTCTATCCTTTTCAGGATACAAGCTGATGTCCCCTACCATGGCTTACAAGGCTCTACATGGTCTAGCCCCCAGTTACCTCTCAGATATCAGCCTCTACCCCCTTCTCATCTGCTCCAATCACCCTGGGCTTCTTGCCATTTCTTTAACCTACCAAGGGCATTCTTGCCTTGTGGTCTTTGTCCCCACTCTCCCCTCTATCTTGGAGCTTCTTCCTGCCCATATCCACATGTTCTCTCTCTTACTTCATTCAGGGATAAGCTCAGGTCTCACCCCAGACTTCAGGAGTCAGCCTGCCCTGACTTCCCAGGCCCATTACATACTATACTTTTTTCAGTTATATTTTATATAGAACTGAAATAAGATATAATAAATAGTTATTAATTTATTGTCTGACTCTTCTAAAATGTTAACCCCATGTGCATAGGAATTTTGCCTATCTTATTCCCTGTCTGTATCGTGTCTTGCACTGTTGAATGAATAGTTGAATAGGACAGGAGATGTAAAACTCCAGCAATAAGGCAAGAAAGACATCGATTAAAGGAGCAAAGAGTTGCCATAAGCCTGAGCTTTCCAGAGATTCTTCAGAGACAGGGACCTGTTCTTCAGGATGACTGGCCTTGGGTTTTCAGGTGAAGATTATCGCTCCAGGGAAGGAGAGGACAAGAGACTCCTGCCCATTTTAAAGTTGGGCTATTCTGGGAAGTTTAAGGACAAGTCAGGGGCCCCAAAGGAGACACTTCAGAGATGTAGAAATTTTTACTGAATTCTCTCTCCAGGAGCCCTACTTCTCTGAGATGCAAGTCTTTGAATCTTTGGTAGAAACTTCTCTTCATCATTTCCCCTCTCCCTTTAGGGACATCCTTGGCCAGCCCAACTGCTTTCACACTTATGGCAAAGTAAAACAGCATGGTAGAAAGAACAGGGGCACGAGGTGCTAACTATTGCTATTGGTTTCCTGTGTGATCGTGGGCAAGTAGTCTCAATTTCTCAGAGCCTTACCACTGCATCTGTAAATGAGGGAGATAATGATAGTACCTTTGCCAGGGGTGTTGTAAGGATGAGATATGATCGTGCATTTTAAGCAAAACATTTGGCACAGTGTTGTGCTTGGCAAAAGTTCAGGTACTCTTGTCAGGGTCAGGAGTACTAGAAAAAACAGTTCTCCTTGTTCTCAGAGTTCCCTGTCTACAGAGCTTCTCAAACTTTAATGTGCATGCATATCACTTGGGACAATCTTGTTAAAATGCAGATTCTCATCAGAAAGTTGGGAAGGAGCTTGAGATTCTGCATTTCTAACCAGCTCCCAGGCTGTGCCAATGCACAAATTGAGCTCCGAATAGCCAGGCCTACTCAAGAAAGATTTAGGGAAGAAAATACTAGTGAGTACATTTCCACGAAGTGTTATAGCCTCTGATTTCAATCTTAAAGGCAGCCTGAAATTACTATATATTTTTTTAAGATTTTATTTATTTATTTGACAGAGAGATCACAAATAGGCAGAGAGGCAGGCAGAGAAAGTGGGGGGAAGCAGGCTCCCTGACGAGCAGAGAGCCTGATGTGGGACTCGATCCCAGGACCCTGAGATCATGACCTCAGCCGAAGACAGAGGCTTAACCCTCTGAGCCACCCAGGCATCCCAAATTACTATATTCTAACCCAGAAGAGCTATATTGATCCCAACCACTTTCCCCAGTGGTGTCCCGGATCTGATTCCAGCCATACCCATTCTCACATCGATTCACTCACCCCTCCACGGAAGTTTCACTCTGTCCTGAGAAAGGAGAGAGACCAGCTTCTCTTTGACTGAAATCTGCTCCTGGGTCTCCTTGGCCCTCGGACATATGGCCAGGCACTTGTTTTCATCGCTGCTTAATGGTTTGTAAAGCAATTGCTGGAGGAAACACTGCTACATCAAGCCAGGCAAGGGGGACAGAGGGATTCACGGGCCAATGTTATCTTTGCTGAGCACCAGGGATGCTCCAACTTCTTTCCTCTCCCCACCCAACAGTAACAGATGGCTTCCACATGGTTTGACCTACTGTCCGGCCAGACCTGACCAGATAGTCATCCATCAACTGCTCTACTTGGCCCCCTCAAGGGCGCCCTGTGGCTTGTGGGAGGCAGAAGTTGGAGGTTTCATGAGAGCCCATCACATCTCTGAGCCATTGTAGTAGAGTTTCAAGCCTGGACAGTTCTTATTCCAGATGTTACTATCCCAGTGGCCATATGTTCCGAGGTGGGATCAGCAGGTTTACATGGTAATGTTAATCTAATTAATCATAAACTGATGCCTTAGTAGCATCAGGACCCAAAGTGGCTTTGGTACTAGCAAAGATGGAAGCAATACATGTGGTGTCATTAAAGCTGGAAAGAGGAGGTGATGGTCAGCTTTTTCCATTGCTCTGGCACAATCTATTTTCTTCCTGATACTGAACGCTACTCATGAAGCCTCTGAAAGCTGTGTGGGAAGAGCTCCAAGTATTTTTCCTATGGCTGTCTCTGAGTGTGACAAAACAAAAACTTAAATTAATATAAGCTGCAGGCCATGAGGAAAAGATCGCTAGTAACAGAGAGGTCACGCAGACTGAGAGTCAGGAGCTTGGGGTCTGCTCCCAGGCAGCCCCTCTTTCAGTGACTTGGAACATACCCCCTGATTGACGTCACAAGTTTTAGACACCTCCTGGGTAGATTCATGAAGTGTCTGGGTTTTATTTTATTTTATTTTTTTTCTAACTGTAAAATGAGACTGTTCTATGAACTTGGCTTCTAAAAAACTTTAAATGAAGTGTGTTTATATTTTTTTCCTTACTAAAGCAGCATTTGTTCATTCAAACTTACCTATTTCACTGGTAGTAAATTGTGCCTTACTTTAAAAAAAAAAAAGCTTTATTAAAATAAAAAGAGATGGAGGAGTTTTAGTAACTATAGTTTTCATGGAATGCAACCTGACCACATTCATTAAAGATACATTAAAATAATTTGTGAAACTAAAAAATATTTAAAACACCAAATCTGTTAAAATTAAAAATACTCTACAACCCCTAGCATTATTTGTAGAGGAAAGAAGCCCCAAACTAGAAACAACCTTTGTGTCTCAATAAAAAGAATGCGTTTGATAAAGATAAAAGGTTGGATATAAATTCCCCTTCGTTCCAACACCCATAGATAGCTGATGCTTTGATGTATTAACATCAGTGGTGAGAGGAAGAGCTGGGGGATAAGATACTGTATATTTCCTCTGTATGGTTTTAGAACATTTTTCCCCAATTACTAAAAATATGTATGTCCCAAAATTATTTTTTAAAAGACTTCTCTATACATAAAAGAATTGAGATGGTAAAAAAAAAAAAGCCTACAAGAAATTCCTATCACCATGCATATCTGTGCAAAGTGAGTATTCAATAACTAATAACATTTGGGTGTGCTTCACTGATATACATAATGTTAGTAATATGTGTATTCTCAGCTGAGGCCCTACTGTTTATATATTTTGTATTTAGCATCTTGATTTAACATCCAGTTTGCATTTGATTCAAGTGATTTTGCTGAATACCTCGGACCTTGGCCGGACGTTTGCCTGACTTCCCTCTCTTGACTTTTAGATTTGGAGAGTCAAGGTTTCCGGGACTTGTCTGGACTGAGCCCCTTTCAGGAAGGTGCTCCCTACGTGGCCCTTGTGCCTCACCTCCTGTGGTGATCTTAAGGGATCACACTTCCATTTTCCTAATAATTTAAAAGTTGCAGCGCATTCACTGGAATGGAATTGAGAACCCTCTGTGCAGCACTCACTCTTCCTACAGATGAGACCTTTTTGGTGATTCCCCTCTGCCTCTGAACATGAGAAGCATTGCCCGTGGATGATAAAGTGAAGGGCCGCAGGCCTGGCCTAGGGAGGAGACTTCTGCCTTTGGCAGTAGGGTCAGTGATGAAGTGAAGGATCTGTCCCCTTCTGTGAGGACAAGCCATGCCTGCTTCTGGGTACTCTGGGTACCAAAGTAGTATGGATGCCCTAAGAAGGCTATCCCAAGAGACAAAGAGCTCTGCTTTTCCACCTTAAGGTATGAAAGGACACTGTGTGTGTTGCTCACAGGGCATGGCTCACAGAGTGGGTCACTTGCTGATTCTGAATCTCTTATCTCTCTGGGTCAAAGAAAGACCTGTGGACAATTCAGGGCCCTGCACCCTTGAGCCCTAGGGAAAGGATCTCTGTGAGCAGAGGAGGTGGGGTGTGCAAGGCAGTGTCCTGGCAAGCGATGAGAGTAGCTTTGCCTGCTGTAGGGCTGGACACAAATGACAAGCTCCTGTGGAAAGGGACTCCTCCCCAGGGACAGGAGGGGACACTGTGACATGTTCTTTGTGAAACACAATGGGACTTGGGGTTGTTGAAATATCTGCCTCTTGTTGGAATAGTTGATAGATTTTTCGGTTGTGCTTTTTACTAATGCTTGGATTTGGTTTGCACTTAATTTGGTGAGTTAGCACCAGTCTCCTAGGACCGGGTGAGAGAAAGGAAATGTCACTCATCGAGTTATCGGTTCTATGTCAGACAACAGATTAGATGCTTTATGTTATCTCATGTAACCCACAGGAGAAAGTTTCTGATTCGGCTTGGGGACGTATGACCAAGGTGTAAAATTCACCCCTACTTTTAAGAGTGAAGTGAATGGGATTCCAATAATACACACCGTCAGCAATGATCTGCTCTTGCCATCAACCCCTGGCCCAGAGTTTAGGATTACCAAAATGATAGCTTCTGTCAACTGTTTATTTCTAGAAGCACCAGTATCTCTTCCTGAGGGTACTGCGAAAGAAATTTCATTTAGGGAGAAAATTTAGCTGAGTTTTTAAATGGAGAGTTATGATTATCTTGCAAATAATTTTGCTTGTTTTTTTGGCCAGTGAGGGCAGCCAGGAACCATGTTCAAAGTGAGAACATTTTGGCAGGACCGAAAACTTTCATCAGGATTCTGCTAACTGGTTAATCTAGGAGGGTGACCGCTTGCTTCACTGATTTCAGTTATTCACATCAGGGGGCAAGGCCTTGGGAGAAGGGCTGTCTATCCTGTGATGTCCGATTGATGAGTACAGGAATGAAATAGGGAAATAGAATTTAGGCAACAGAAGCAGAGGCAGGGTGTAAATATAGAGGGCTCTTGCGTTAGCAAGACTTTTGCTGCAATTTAATTATATTTTCCATTTGTGACTGAAGTGGTGGTGGGAGGACAAGGCCTTGGCAGGGTGGCAGGTAGGACAGGGTGGGTCATGCCACACTCGGTGCTGCACATACATTGCATTTCACAGAGCAGGTCCTGTTTACATCTTGGACTACACGATACTGTGAATAATGATAATGTTAATTGCACTGCATATATGTGGGGGATTTAAATTAATATAGCAGTTTTGAGGTAAGGGCTTAAGAAAACACTCATGAAGCCAGAATTATTAGTCACATTACTAACTGCTGCCTGGGGAAACTGGTTAGTCTGGGCAGCTCAGCTCAGGGGAAAGAGTGATGAGGAGACGGGGAGGGGAGCATCCAGTCCTTGGTCACCTGAAGGCTGAAGAACTTGGGTCGGGGCCCAGCTATAGCTGTGGCCTACACATGACAGGCCAGAGAACAGAACAAGGGTGAAGGGCTGAGACATGTGGACAGCCAAGGCTGGGCTATGTCTGTTCCAGGTTAAGCAGTGCTAGTCTTTCTGTCTCACCCTGTGCAGACTCTCATTGTCGACCCTTGAGGACACAGAGCAGTCTTTTATTTATTTTTAAAGATTTTATTTATTTATTTGACAGAAAGAGTGAGCCAGAGAGCACAAGCAAGAGAAGCAGCAGAGGGAGAGGGAGAAGCAGACACCCCACTGAGCAGGGTGCCTGATGCGGGGCTCGATCCCAGGACCCTGGGATCATGACCTGAGCTAAAGGCAGATGCTTAACCAACTGAGCCACCCAGGCACCCCCAGAGCAGTCTTTTAAAAGTATAAATCAGATCATGGTGCCCTTTTGTTGAAAACATTCTTGTTGCACATGGATACTTTGCGTTACCCTGGTTTCTTCAGCTTGTGCCTTTCCTCCTCCATAGAAGAGGTTTTGGGGAAGAGAATAGATTTAGTCAGTATTCTCCTAGTCAGCACTGAAGATAAGACAGAGGAGGGGCGCTGCGGTGGCTCAGTCTGTTGGGCCTCCAGCTCTAGGTTTCGGCTCAGGTTGTGATCTCAGGGTTGTGAGATCGAGCCCCATGTTGGGTTCTGTGATAGGCATGGAACCCACTTAGGATTCTCCTCCCTCCCGCTAGCCCTCCCCCTCCACTTTCTCATAAATAAATAAGACAGAAGAAAACTGTGACCTCCTAAGTTCTTTCTACATTCACTCTGGAACTGACCATGCTTACTCAAATAGAATGCCTGAGATTATTTAGTTCAACACCCTCCTTTTAAGGATAAAGAACCTGAGGCACAGGGGAGGCAAGTGACATCTTAGGTGCGAGTTACAGCTGGACCAGAACTCTTGTCTCCTGACTCCTGGCCAAGTGACTTTGATGGCCCTGACTGATGGACAGCTCTGCAGATGGAAGGGCATTTTAAGCGGACAAGAAGAATAGCAGGGCCAGACTGGAGGGCATGGAGGAGGCACCTGGTAGGGAATGGAAACACCGTAAAGAATGAAAATATGTATTCTGTTGGCCACGTCCCCAGGATCAACATGTCTCCCAAATGCTCCTTAATGGGAGCACCAACAGTGACACAGAAGAACTGCAGGAATGGATTGACCAAAGGCCACGACTTGTCATTTATGCATAATGACTAAGCACCCCTGTTTATTCGCTCTTAACCCAGCTCTTTAACCTTGCTCTTCCCTTTTAAGTCATTGGAGACCTTCTCTACCATTCCTCTCTTTTCTTTTGGTTTTTGGCTGCTATTTAGAATCTAGCTGTGCATTTGTCTCAGGTTCTAGACTAAAGGAAGATGAAGAAGGTGATAATGATGACCTGGGCGATGTGGCTTGCCTATAGGATTTTGCTATTTTGAAAGGGGGCTATAGAGAAGAATAATGAGTAAATTCATGAGTCAACATTGTATTTATCCCTCTCTTGTGAGGAATACTCCCTCTACATCTTTTGTGAAGCATAATCATTTGTTAGTTTTAGTAAGACATTTCTCTGCCCACTGATAAGGAAACAAAAAGGCATTTACTGTGCTAGTCTCTAGAATGTGAAATGTAAGCGTGGTCTTTGTTTGTTTGCTTTTAGCTTTCATTTGCGATCATAGGCTCCAGGGGTAAAGGGGGCCTTGGAAGGCCGCCAGCCTCACCACCCCCGTCTGTGCAGGAAGCCCCTTCATCGAACCCCAACATCGCAGCCAGGGGTTCACATTGCTTTCCTCTGCACCCCCACAGCGAGCTGCCTCCGCCTCTGCGGAAACACTTACTTCATTGTGCTCTGAATTGCAGTTATTTGAGGACTTTTCTTGTCTCAGCTGTGAGCCCCTGAGGGCAGGAATCCTGCCTCCTTCCTCTTTGATCTCCCATAGCCCCCAACACAGAGCCTGGCCAACTCTCCATATTTGAATGAGTGACAGGGCGTTAACAGCCTCCAGAGGCAGACAGACATCTCTAAGGGCTAGAAGGTTCTTCCTAAGAGTGAGCAGAAATGTGCCTCCCAATGTTCTCTGTGGGGAGCAGATGTAAACAGACAGTGATGACAAAGGACCAGGTATCTATAAGATGTCCAGGAGGGACCCTGGGGCGAGGCTAGTGCCTAGCTCTTATTGCTTTTCTTGCTTCCCATCTGGCCAAAGCACACAAAGACTTTCCTGGAACAGGAAAACCCAATAACACTAGATAAATCTGGATAAATGTGGGTTGAGGAGGAAGATTTTCGGGATTTGAATCCAGTTTGGAAGGACAGCTCTATCACACACTGTCAATGTCATACCTGCATCCCTCAGCCAGCCCTGAAGGTCAAATAAATGCAAGTGGCTCGCATATAAACTGATCGCTTTCTGTGTTTCTCTGCCCATGGTCCCTCTGACCCGGGAGGTGTGCTTGGCCTGTGTGTAGGCCAGGCTGGAAATGGAGTTACTCCAAAGGAACGCTCTACCATGAACATTCCGACTTGGGGCATAAATGCCCCGGCTATACCTCACTTCCCAGTGAGACGGCCTGGAAGTTGTTCTACACAGTTTCTTAAAAGGCTTCAGGAGGGATGACCGCTAATTGCTTTTAGTGCTAACCCATTAATAAATACATCCTTTTTTCATTTTCTTTCCTTTTTTCTTTGACTTCCTCACTCCCTCACCTTGCTTTCTGCAGTCACTTCCAAATAAGTCATCCAACCCAAATCCTTGTTTCAAGGTCTGCTTTAGAGGCAACCCAAACTAAAACAATGGCACAAGCAGGAAATTTGGGGGAATCCAAATGTCATTCCCTTAGAAGACAATACCATTAAAATCGCTACATACCTTTTTCTCTCTCTCTTTTCTTTCCAAGTACAGAGTTGGTTTTGTCAGTTCTATAAATAGAGCTTAATTTTAAGTAGAATCTGTGTCCTAATTCAGAAAACAAGGCCAATAATTATTCCTAAGTCTTCAAAGGATAGTTATTTCAAAAAACAAGAGTTAGTAATATTCTAGCTCTATTAAGGAAATGTGCTGAATCAGAAAGGTCTTAGGCCAGACTAAAGAAAGAGATTACACATGGGGGCCATCAAATATCAGGATGGCTTTGTGTTTGAGCACTACACTTAACCTTTTAAACTTCTACAGAGGCCTTTTAAATGAACAGAGACCTTATCAACCTGGCTCAGGTTTGGGATAGAGAGCTTGAGGTCAGGGACAGTTAAGATGAATAGGGACCGTGAAGGAGGAAGGGAAGGAAAATAAGGAACCTTCATTTACCTGTTATTAATGAACTACTCCTGAGCTCATAATAGAGCCAGGAGAAAATGCCATTGCTGAAGAATATTTCTTGACATTTGAGAAGATTTTTAACAAAGAACAAAGGTGCACAAGCAACTTGCCGCCCCAGTCCTTCTTCAGGCAGACGTTGTGTGATTCAGAAAAGCTCCCTGTGGATGCCACAATATTACTTGATTGTTTTGACACCTCAGACAATTAATAGGAGGTAGCAGTTAAAAATAATCATGCTCGCTACTCTCTTATGTTTGTGGGGTTTTTCTTTTGCCTTATTCCTTCCTGGAGGTTTTTCTGTTGGCCTGGTAGGAAACAACACACGTGGTCATGAATTTTTAATTGGCAATCAAAGATGGGAATGACTATAAACAAAGCACATGATGGGAGAAGTCAGCAGGGCCAGGAGAGCCTTACAGATACTTTTTGGGAATAACCCACAGATGCCTTGTTGGGATTAGGTAGGGAAATATCCCTAAGTCTAGTGGGGATAAAGAAGGGTTTGTTTTTAAATCTAATTTAAATTCAATTAGTCAACACACAGTACATCATTAGTTTCAGATGTAGATTTTTAGCATGGAAGAATGTTCTTTTTTATTTGTTTTTTCCTAAAAGATTTATTGATTTATTTATTTTAAAAGGAGGGATAGAGGCAGGGGAAGGGAAGAGGGAGAGAGAATCTCAACCAGACTCCATGCTGCCTGTGGAGCCCGCTGCAGGGCTTGATCCTGGGACCCTCTGAGATCATGACCTGAGCCAAAAATCAAGAGTTGGATACTTAACCAACTGGGCCACCCAGGTGCCCAGGATGTAAAATTTAAAAGGATCTAGTATACACAAGCACATAACATAGGGTACCGACTAAAAAATAATCATTATTGGAAGAATGTTCTTGCTGCAAATGCTCTCTTCATTTAAATCTTGACTGATTGCAGGACTTTTTGTTTTGAGTAGGCTCCTTTCCCAGATACTCACCCACCCCCACAAGTGCTCAGTGGGTGTTGTTCTAACCCGCCCCACTAAGCGCTCCCTCTCCTCTGCTTCCCAGAATGCCTATGTCAACATCAACCGCATCATGGCCGTGGCTTCGCGTCTCTCTGAGGCTGGCCATTATGCCTCACAGCAAATCAAGCAGATTTCCACGCAGCTGGACCAGGAGTGGAAGAGCTTTGCTGCTGCCCTGGATGAACGTAGCACCATCCTTGCCATGTCTGCGGTGTTCCACCAGAAGGCTGAGCAGGTGAGGCTGAGGGGGCCACTGTGGTGCCTGTTGGCCAGAAGGGTGAGGGGTCATATGCTGCCTATGTAGAGAACCCCTCCTGTCTAACGGAAACCCTCAAGACCTTGCTGAGTCATTGCCACAGTAACCTGTGTTCTGTTGCTTTCCTGGCTCCCGTGTATGCAAGGACATGTTGGTCGCTCTGGGTGACTTCCTTAACAACCAGACAAGAAGGAACCTAGCTCTTTACATTCTGTTTGGTAGTTTATGGGTGTGTGTGTGTGTGTGTGTGTGTGTGTGTGTGTGCATGTGTGCGTGTGCATGTGTGTATGTGCTGATCACATTCTCAGAAGGGGTGAAACTAAATACTGATCATTGAGTGCTGAGAGCGGGGCAGATTAATCTTACGTGAAGCATTTGCTCTGGAGGGTAATAATGTAATAATTACACTGTGGATAGAAATAATAATTATTTGTTGCTCTTTACTTGCTTGCATTGGTCAGTGACATGACTCACCTATTTCACAGAGAGGAGCACGGCAGCTCACAGAGATTAGTGACCTGCCCAGGAACCAGTGGTGTGTTGGAGCTGGCTCTAAGCAGCCTGTGGGGAGCCAAATGTCAAATGTTCTGGAAATCTGTGAACTGGTTATTAAATATAGCCATTACTTAAAACTAAATTATATAAGTTTACAGTAGATATATTAAAAACAAAGGTAATAGTGACTCAAAACTCATCACTCCTCGTTACTTTACTACATTACTACTTTATTATTGTTTATGTTCTTGAAATTATGTCTCTTTGTCCCTGTGGTAAAAACTTGATCCAGTTGTGTGTATAGGTCTTGATCAACCCTTCCCAATCCCAGGTTCCGTGATGGCACTTGATACCGTGAAACAGACCAAGGTAGAAGTTTTACACCATGGGAATCATCAAATGCTATGAACTAGGGCTTGATTTATTGTTTTATTGATTGTCTGGAGTCTTAAGAAAATGAGAAAAAGCATATTTTAAAATGCAAACTAACCTTAAAAACCTTAAAAAAACTAACCTAAAAAAGTCCTATCTGTAGCTGTTACATTGTGAGTAATAGTACACCAAATTGAGGAAATATTCTTCTGACATTCAAAATATTCTTCTGAATATTCTATTATTCCCATTTAGCACAGAAGTCACTCCATTGCTGATGAAGGAGTAATGCTCTGACATAAGTCGGGAGGTATTTTTTGCTTTTGTATTACACCTTCACATAAGTGAAAATACCAGCTAACTTTTGTTGTTTGCAAACAAAAGGATCCTGTGAGAATCGATTGGCTATATAGAATTTACAATAAGGAGCATTATATATGTTATTATTCTTTGTGAATTATGTGTTACACATCCTTTATACCAGTAAAGTTTATAGTGCACTTGAGTGTATGTATATGTATACACACACACACACACACACACACACACACACACACACATACACACACACGCTGGTGATTAAACATTTACTGACACCACTGTGGAAATCACACAATCTATGAACATCTGGGATTTTGCCCAAGATGTATCTAACATTAAAGCTTGTGGTTTTAACCTCTAAATTCCTTTCTTTGTATGACATTCGGGTAGCTTACAGATGGTGGAGAGTCCTAGATGAGGTCACACCTTAACTCTCTCCCCCCGTTGGACCCACCTAACACGGAAGGCTGTGCAGTATAATTGAAAGAGTGTAGACTTTGCAGCCAGGCACATGTAGGTTCTAATCATTAACTCTCAGGCAAATCGCCTCACCATTTTTGGCTTGTCTCCTCATCTCTAATGAAAGATAATCATAAACCTCACAGCACTATTCTAAGAATTAGAGATGGAACATGCAAGGTGCTTGTTGTGCTTTTTAAATGCTAGACATTACTACCGTATTTATGTAACATATTATCCTGGTATGTTGATATTTCCCTCACCTGTGTCTGTTTTCACCTGAGACCTTCCCAACGACTGACATCCTTCTGTCATAAGTCACGGGCAGCCCCACATATTGAAAGGAATTTAGACCTTTTTTTTTTAAAGGATCATGATGGTAAAGACTGAGAATGACTAGTTCATGCCCAGGCCCAGGAGAATATTCATGCCCAATCTCCCATTCTCTCTTCAACCCTGCCACCTGCACATTTTGTTCAAAGTTTATCCAAATTGGCAAGGGAGACTCAGTGCTTCCCTTTCTGTATCTCTGCCTTTCTCTCCTTGAGCTGACCATTTTGTGGGGTCTGGTGTAGGACCCTTGTTAGTGTATTGCAGAGGAATCCCAAGGACCATGGAGAGGTGCTTCCCCCATGGTTGACAGATGAACTCAAGTTGCTTTTAGGTTCCCCTGTAAAACGGCTATTGGTGGAGCAAAGAAGCTGCTGAGATGTTAGCAAGCGTATGCAGTCCGATGCTGGATGGCACCCAGCACGCTTCCAGAATTGTTCAGGGCTGGCCTAATGGGATAAAAGCATGCAGAGTGAAAAACCACCCATGACAGCCACCGGGCCAGGGACTGGGAGCTGATGGTCATGGGACTGGAACTCCAGCTTCCTGACTTGGGCTGCTTTGGATCAGAAGCGATTTTATTTGTATCTATTTTTTAATGCCATTTCCTCAGGTAGTACCAGTCCTTCAGGGAGACTCATAAACCATGCTTCTTTTTAGCTGGGGGAGAAAAAGCAGACACACACCCAACAACAGAGTCAGGGCCATTTTTTTAAGGCTATTATGCGTTTATTTAGGCGGCTCTTTATTGTCCTCATATGGGCTGTTCTAGGCAACGAGATAAAAGAGGTATTTAGGCAATTAATTTAAATGGAGCTGTGCACTCAGGCGAGAGGCATCACAGACAGAACCATTCCAGACTGTTGGGTGAAGAATTATTGCATTTTAGAGGTGTAGTTTTCCACCCAATAAATCTGAGTGATTTCAGTTAGCTCACCTTTTGTGCATGGAGACCCAGACTCTTCCACAGTTGTTAATTTTAATTTTTAAATAATTTGCTGTCTGTCGCGATCTCTATCTCTATATCACATCCCAGGAGCCGGCGCCACCATAGGCATGGTGCTGTCTGTCCCCCTCAGCAGCCCCTCCCCTCCCCCACCCCTAAGGATACAGACCCAGCACTGGGGACCTCCTGCAGCATTCATCTCTATTCCCTGCAGGAATGGCCTCTGCAGGTTCCCTGGGGGTACCTGATGGCCTTGTTTGAGCTGTTCTTTGTTCCTCCTCACAACCCATCGTGCATGTGTGGAAACATCCCATTACGTTGCACGCAGCTTCTCCCATGTGCCTGTGAGTGTGCATAGGACAGGAAGTTCTGAGGTGGATATGTAAGGTCGTGTCCTTACATGTCCCCACACATTGTAGCCAGTGCATGGGGATCACCTGCTGAACACGCAGATGGCTCCCACCCCAGCGGTTTTACAACAGTCATCTTGGTTTGTGGAAGCCATACTTCCTACAGAGGTTCCGCATCCGACTTCTCTCTTGCGGTTGGTGTTTGAAGAGTCAAAGAGAAGGACTGCACCCTCTGCAGTGGTCTCTGAGGCTCCTAGAGGTCCTAATGCTTCTTCCCAAGGCATCTGGCCAGCTGTACAAAATCTGCCCATCTCCCACCCCCAGCACTCCCACACTGACCCAGCTGCTATCTCCTTCCAGTTCCTGTCGGGAGTGGACGCCTGGTGCAAGATGTGCAGCGAGGGGGGCCTGCCCTCCGAGATGCAGGACCTGGAGCTGGCCATCCACCACCACCAGTCCTTGTATGAGCAGGTGACCCAGGCCTACACAGAGGTGAGGACCGCACAGGACATGCAGGGCTCATGGATGGGTGTGGGTGTGGGTGAGTGACAAGAGCACTGGCCTTTACCTTGTGTAATAGCCTGGGCTGGACTAAGAAGAGAGAGAGGCCATTTTTCTCCCTCTGGAGACATCTTTAAGGTCCTTGGCCTATGAATAATGAGGTCCCCCACCAGGAAGTAGAGACAATGTGTCCTTCAGCAGGCACTGCCTTGTCGCACACAGGCCTGTGTGTGCACGCGCAGGCACACACACACGTGCACACACACACGTGCACATACACACACACACACACACACCTTCCTCACCCTATGAGTGAAGATCAGACTCTGTCCCCTGGAAGATGAAAAGAGCAAGCAAGGCTGTGCTCCTCAGTGTGGCTGACAGGCAGGTGTATAAACTCCAGGCCTGCCACCCCTTCAACGAAGCAGCTTGTCAACAAATACCCATTTTCTCACTAGAAAGTCCAGAGAAGAACTCAACATGGGGTGGAGAGAAGTGTTTGCAGGAGTGAGAAGTTGCCATGGAAGTGAAGGACAAATTAAAAGATTCTTTCACCGAAAAATCAAAGGCCAGGTGCATGGTTCAAGCTACGAAGGTGGGGGGGGGGGGGCTTCTGACATTGCTTTCCAGGGAAAAGGAAGGGGGCATATGGGCGCATCTTTGTGGACATACACAAGTGAGTGAGTTGACTAACTGCCGTGAATTCTGAGGGAGAGGCTGAGGGACATAAAGAGAAGGGGTAATTAAGGAAGCTGGATAAGCAGGGGAAAATGAATTCACATCTGGCCCATGGGGCAAGGAGAGTTGGAACCGTGTTTCTCCAAGTGGGTTCTGGAACCACCTGCTTCGGACTTGTTCCTGGGCTCTACCTCGGACTGCATCAGAATGCCAAGAAGTAGGACCTGGAACCTATACTGTAGTTAATATTACTCCGGGTCAATCTGACACCTGCTAACATCAAAGAACCAAGGGCTTCTGGGTGAGAGTGAAGGTTTTTACCATAGTCAAAGCCAAGTTTGACTCTCAGCCCCCTTATTGGTGTGACTTCAGGCAAGTTAGCTAAGTACTCTAAGCCTCACTTTCTTCTGTGAAATGAAGGTGATTACACTTGCCTGTAGTTTGCAGGGTTACAAAGATAGTGCCCACATAACATGCGTGGCCCCGTGCCTGCCAGCAATAGGTGCTAAGAGAAATGATAATGCATTTTGTTATTATAGGAGGCAGCAGGGAGGACTTGTGAGCCAAATCTGATCTCATCACCTTTCATCCAAATGGCCCAAGTCTTTCTCTTAGAACAGAACTGTGGGTCAAGAATGCCTGAATCTCTAAATTTACTCCTTGTAAGATATAAACATAGAGCATGAAAATGAGATTCATATCATACTTACACATTTCACACTTGTGGGACATTGTGTCAGAGAGAGAGACAATATTTCTCTCTGTGTTTTCTCAGCATTAGGGGACACAGACACTCCCTCCAAGCCCACGTCAGAGGTCAGTGGACTGTCCCTGCCTCCCACATATGCAGACTGAGGCAGAGGGCTGGAGCTCTGTTGACTTGGACCGTAGGACTTGGCCTTCCATCTCTAACCACCTTGCTCTGGACATAGCATGGTGCCGAAGAGAGCACCTGCTCCGAGTTCCCTGAGGAGAGCTCTCCTGGGTGTGGCCCTAGGACACTTGTCTTAGCCACATCTCTGGAGGGTGTTACCTTTGTGTCACTGATGAGGCACTTGTTCTTCGCCTCCCCTGGTGATGCATTACTGGAGGCAGGCATGGTGGGACGGGTGGGTAGAGGTGGTCACCTGGACCAGCTGTATGCTCCCAGCCAGGCTTCCTCTCCC